>CM031917.1:46204271-46402047 GCA_018703695.1 Prunus fruticosa | reverse complement strand
TAAAGGTACTTGTGACATTATGGTTAGAACCTCATTTAGTTCGGTAATGAACCTTTATCCAAACAAATTTTATTGTAGCTTCTAAAGCGAACAATGTAATCAACTTTAGTTGTTCTCCAAGAGACAACTACGTGCAAATTGGAATAAAGACAATACCCTCAGGTGGATTTGCAATAATTGATAATAGATACATTCTGCGATAATAAATGTTAGACTTGCTACTAGCATGTTCTTCCCAAATGAGGAACATGTCCTTAGTCCTTCTGAGTATTTTAACATTCTTTAGACATTTTACGTGGTGATCTTAATCATGGGCTTGATTTATAGCTTCTAGTTATACTCGTATAACCAATATCATGTATTGTACATATTATGACATATATGAATCTACTATTGCATATGCACATTAGAGATTTACTAAATTGTTGTATCTCATTAATGGTTTCCGGACAGTACTTCTTAGAAAAGTGAAGTCCATGTCATCCTGGAAGTAAACCTTATTGCAAGTACTTTTAATATGAAATCTACCTAGCATCTTATAGCATAGAGGATTGAGTGGTAAATTATACATTATAAAGATAGATCTTGCTCTGACGTGTAAGATGTTTCTTTAAATCTTTCGTAAGAATGATTTAATAATCACAGCTTTCAGGCTGGAAATATCAATTCCTATCTGATTTTCGATAAGGCATATGTCATCTCAGTACATCACTAGGAATATTCTAAACTCCCACTAGCCTTTTGTACACTCGTAGTCATCCATGTTTTGATGAAGTCAAATGATTTGACAACTTCATCAATAGGATGTTCCGTACCAAAAGAACCTGCATCAAACCATAAAATGGATTGATGTAGCTTGCATACCTTACGCTTATGACTTTAGACATGAAGTCTTAGGATCGATCTATGTATAGTTCTTCCTGAAGGTGGCTCTAGGGAAAAGGATTCTACGCATTCAATTTGACAAATCTCATAATCATGGTATGCATACCTAAAGAAGAAAATCCGATAGACTATACCATAGTGACGAAAAGGAGAAGGTTTCTTCATAGTCAATCCTTCTCTCTGCTTGTAGCCCTTTGCTACTAGCCTTGCTTGTAGGTTTCTACTATCCATCTGGAGCCTCTGTTTCTCTTAAAGATCCATTTATTAACCTAAAATGGTAGAATACTAAGGAGGATCATTGAGTCCAACTTTGTTGGTATTAGATAGAATCCATTTTCAGATTTCATGGCTCCAAGCCATTTCTATGAGTAAATGTCTGACATTGCCTCATTGTAGTTCGAAAGGTCCTTCAATATCCTTACAATCACTTAGGAGATTTAACTCTCCTTGTTGTTACGTGAAAGGAAACCACGAATCCTTTGGGTTACTGCTAACCCTTCTTGATCTAGATTGAAACTATTATACAACGGTTTTGTGGATCTGGGATTGTACTTAGTTACAATGTTGATTTCTAGCCCATTTGTTGGACAATTCTTTTAGTTCTATATCTCATGTCAGTTTCCATTCGAGAGTGTTAACTCCTTTTGGGGAAGGTAGCTGACCTCCGACAAACAACTTTTGCTTGTTGATGTGATAGAAGTAATATCCCATCATTTCCTCATACCTATAAATCTACACTTCACTAACCTTGCATTTAGTTATCCAGATATTGCCTTTACATATGCTGGACAACCCCAAATCTTGATCTAATCAAGACTTGGTTTCTTCCCCAGAATCACATTTCGATGGAGATTGTGGAACGGATTTTTAGAAGACACTCTATTTAACAATTTCAGGTTCATATCCCTAAAAAGGATATAGGTAAATTGAGTTCAGCTCATGGAACTCATTTTAGAAATTTCCGTTAGATTTCTGGAGAAATTCCTGGTTGAGTCCATCGTGATAAGATGCCATGTTCCTTGAGGTAATAGAGAAACTTCTGTGCTTAAGTGTTGGCTCCTCGGATCGAAATCTAAAGATTTTGATACTCTTTGCTTGTTTGGTTTTCAACTTCATTTCTTCGAATTTCCTGAAACTTTTCAAAAATTCAGATTTATGCTTCATCTAAGTATAAATACCCCTAACCGTGAATGATCATAAATTCTAGAGGTTAATAAAGTATGAATAACCACCCTCTGTGTTTGTATGCAAAATCCACAAACATCTAGTGAATTAATCCCGCCAGTTTTCTGTAACTCTTTCTCCTTTACGGTGAAAGGAGACTTGATTTGTTGCCATGTAGACAAGATTCACAAGTAGGCATAGGAAACATGATCAAGTGATCCAAAAGGTTCCATCGTTTGCCATTGCGATCGACAATCTATTCTCTGGCTAATGCCTCCAAGTTAAGGTGTCACCATTACAATTGAGCCACATCTAGGCCTTGGGGTTACATTCATGTTATCCATATACAGTTAATGCTACCATTCATTTCTAAAATAAAAAAGACCATAGGATCAAAATTGCATAAGCAACGTTTGATTGATATGTGGGAAAATAGAACAAAGCATTTTGTCAAACAAAACATAAAATCAAATTACTTAAAATATAGAGACGGATATTAAGTTACTTACACATACGGAAATGAAATAACGAGTTCTTCAATTCAGGTCTTCTTCGGAGGTAGTTTGAGATGTTAGGCACCTATTGCATTGGCAACTACATTAGTGCTATTTCCCACGGTTAGCACCATTTCTCATTTTTCCAGAGTCTTCTACTTCCCACTGTCATCCATGCACACAATTTGAGTATATGTTGACTAGCTCCTGAATGACTTATTCAGTTTTAGAAGCTTTAACTGTAATTACTAATTTTAGAAATAAGAGTGACCTTCTCGAAGGTTTTTCTCTCAAGGCTTGCAAGACATCTCTTGATTTATTTTGCAATGTCTATCAATTCCACAGTAAAAGCAGTACATTTTGCATTCTTGTCTTTCTTTTGTATTCTTTTCTTCCTTCAAGTTTTAAAACTTTTCTTCTTTCTTCCTTATCCTTACCTTTTGTTTGGATTTGGAATAAGAAGAACCCTTCTAAAATTTCAACTATCCTCTTTAACGCTTTATCTTCCAGATATTCAGTTTAGCTACTATAGCCATGTTGAGTAGCTTACGAATAGGTGTTCAAACTCATCTTTCCCATTTTATAGTTCATAACATATCAGAATTCACTGATAAATCAGATAAAAGAAAGATCTTTGTTGAACTTCGACATCAAAAGAAAAATCCATATTTTCCAATATCTAGTAATTATATTCCTATTTTGCAGATAATGTTGAGGATTACAGGGAAACCACTTACCATTCTTGTCATAACAAGTTCACATATGGTAATGTAAACTAGGAGTAGCTTCACCTTTTCATGGATGCCAATATGTAACTTTTACCTCGGTTGTCATATGACACATGCTTCTTATAAGCCTTTGTCTCCTCACTAATGGCATATGGACCAAGAGGGGTATGTGGTGGGGTTTTTCTTATACACAACTAATCTTATCCAATTATAGGACAAGTTGGTGTTTGTGCAATCAAACCAATACATCATGTCATCTTGGACGTTTGAGTCAAGTATCTTGAGATTGGGTTTGTGATGGTTATTTTGAAATTCTGCAAAACGTAAATAGATTTTGATTTCGATTAATCTTCTACCAGAGGACTTAGGGTCTTTAAGTCATGATGGTACAGCTCCCACTATTTTTGGCAAATTTCAGTATCCCTCCTGAACGACGAAAGTTTCAAAATTTGAAACTCTCAGTGGGAATGGAGTCTCACTTTCACATCATTTTTCCTCAACCTAACGGTTTGTTCAATTATATGTTACTAATAAAGGATCTACTTCCTGAATCACATCATGAATGTAAATACCAATCACTATGGCCTAGAGAACTAGACCTGGACGAAAGGTTTGTTGGTTTCGTTACATCTCGAGTCAAGTCACTCCACCATGCTTGTGGGTATCAGGTTTCAAGTATGACCTCAACCTAACAGTTTGTTAGCCGCGCTCGTTATCTATTGGGCACTAGATCAAGTATGTGTAATAGGCTTAGCTTCAATGGTACAAGTACTCAATATTGCCTCAAGCTTAAGGTCCGACCCGGTGTAAATGTGCAGGACCACCAAGGGGCTACCACGGTGAAAGAACAGAAATAACGTTCGAAATCAGATTCGCTATCAACTTAATATTGCTTGAGGGTAGTTAAATTGGTCTCATTTAGATCCAATTTAATCCTATTAAAATTACTTCTGTAATCTCATTAAATGGTTCCCAAGTTGCAATATATTAGTAGCACATAATACTCCCACTAAATGTTTCAGAACCATTAGCTTGAATAGTTGAAATCACATTGGATACTACTAATTGATTAATTATCATCATCGCCGGACATTCCAATTGCATTGGGCTTTGTCAGATAATCCTGGACTTTCTTGTTGATCCAACAAGAGCCCACCATGTTGGATCACGGTCTTGGATGGTGATTCATTTTAATTCCACGTGCATAAAATAAATTAGGTATGAAAGCCAGTTCATTATTACATAGCCAATCAAAATTGGAATACATATCCAATAAGCGGCCAATCACATAGCTCAATTGTTTGGTCTAAGTCCATAACCATCCTTTAATTATTTAAACGCTTTAAACAATTAAACTTACACGTGTAAATACATGCTCTTGGGTTGCATACATATATATGGGTTCAACTCAAATGGTAACCATATTCAAATAAAATAAATTTACCATGCAGTGAAAATACTTTTACTCAAATAGTAAATGTAATTGTAGAAACCTTTTAGGCATAGTTAGTTTCTAAGTATATTGCAACTAGGTCTAAACTCTCAACAATTAATAATGGGATCCGAAGTAGATCCACTAGGGTGTGGGTTAAAGTATGCATTTGTAAAATACAAAGTGGTAATCATGATTTTTCCAACAAAGTGAATAATCATGAATGTCACTGATTAGGCCAACCACACTCACCAAAGTAATCAAAATTAATTTTAGTGTGGTAGATAAATAATTAGTGATAGGAATGATTGTGACCAACTTTTGCATTTTATATCAAGTCACCATAATTTGCATCTAGATAGCCCCACACACTCACCAAGATAATCTCATTAATTTTCATGTGGTGGGTAAATGTTTATTGAGTGGAAACATTTTTGAAAAACTTTTAATTTTATAATAAAACACCATCATCATCTTTTGACCTATTTTGGTGGAAAATTCCACTAAACACAATCATCAAAATTAGCCACCTAACTTATGGATCAAAAAGATCCCATAACAGAGAACATGAAGAACACCAAGAACATGCATATGAACTAATATGAATGTACAGTGCTCTTTTTGGGAAAATTCATTCTTCCATTTTAACTATACTCATGCTCTTAATATCATATATTTCATGAAGTTAAAATCATGGTAGAATTAATCCAACTATGCTCTAATATTCCTGTGCATATATGAACACAAAGAGAGCATCAATCATCAAAAGCACAAAATAAGGAAATTGAAATCCCAAACAAGCCCTTTCACTCCATTTGATTTTTATTCAATCATATCAAAATAATAAGATGCCTTTTGACATGATACTTTTAAATGAATTCACAACCCATATATGCATCTCTAAAATTCCAAAAACATATGAAGTTCATAACCTATGGCTCTTGATACGAATTGAAGGAAGTAACGAAACTTTTTTCCAAAGTTCATTTGAATATTAAACTTGCATTTAATCAAATTAGTAGGAGCGGAAGTCTATGGTGGTTGTTTAAATTCAAAAACAAAACTTCTTCCAAGTATCTTAAGCCATGAACATTGATATGTTTTTCAGTAATGAAAATTCAGGGAAATAATAGTACCAGATTACCCTTGAAGCAATTATATGAACCAATTTGTGTTTGGTCTTCTCTTGGATGATTTCCTCTTTGTTGATCTCCTCTTTGATCTTTAATCTTAGCTCCTTGATCTTTCTCTTCCATGTGAGCCACAAAAGTATATGGCCTCTGTTTGGCGCTGGAAACTGGGCGGGTCGTAAGTAGGCCAACTTAAAGATGAGGTGGACGTGAAGGTGAGGACCCTACGTATGTTCGAACGTTAGGTAAGTGAACTGGGACATACATTGCATTGAGATAAATGTACCACTGGTCACACCAGAAGGATGGGCTCCTATCCAGAGAAGTATGTTCTACATTACGATAATGTGTTTATACATTGCACATAGGGTTAGACCCAAGGGGAAGAGAATATGCCGACGCTGGAAGGTAAGAAGGCTGGAGGCTGAAGCTGACAGGCTAAAGACCAATAATTCAGGGTGGCTTAATAAATAGGCTCATGGGTAAACCGATGGGCCCCGCTAGCCTGCCCAACTCCTACTTTCTTTCTCCCCTCTTCTTGAAGGAGAGAGGTCTTCTTTTATAAGTGAGGAAGAGTCCCAGTCCTCTTGTGTTTTTGTTGAATCAGGACTCTAAACCCTTTGGCTTGGGAGTATTTATGAGTACTAGGCCAGATGTGCTCACAGGAGTGCCCGAGACTCCAGGAAAAGGAGATTCTTCTTGATTGGGGACTTGTTTGCATAAGTGACACTTCGCCAAGTAATGTTACAAACAATTCTTGCTTTCTCTTGTATGCGCATCGTCTGAGAGTTATAGAGTCAGTTGGCATAAGTGACCTGGAAGTTTGGAGATCTCCCCAGGTTGGTGTCGTTGAGAAGGTGGCATAGGCGTTGGAATGGAGATATCTCTCTAGGGAGGTGTTGTTCAACATGTCACCTTGGCAGTCTAAGGGGGAAGTGGCTCAGGAGTGCCGTTCGTGTAGCTTCAAGGATTAATAAGGGAGAAGACTCTTCGTGAGGTGCCATTCGGCATGACTTGGGGAGCAGGTAAGGGAGAAGTGGCTCCCGGAGTGCTGCTCAAGGCATGTGGCCTTGCGCAGGGTAAAGAGAAGGTTCTTTCATGAGGTGCCGTTCGGCAGGTAGCTTTGGCGCGCCGTAGAGGAATACAAGAACTCCGAGTGTTCCGATTCGGCATGTAGCTTCTTAAGGGGGATGAGGGAGAATGAGAACGAAGGTCCAGTTAGGCATGGGCCTTGACACAGGTAAAGGAGAAGATTCTTCATAAGGTGCCGGTTCGTAGGTACAGGCGAAAAAGGTAGAAGTGGCTCACACGAGTACCGGTCGGCATGTAGCTCAAGGGATTAAGGGAGAATGACTCCGAGGCTAGGATTCGGCATGTGGCCTTGGCGCCGTAAAGGAGAAGATTCTTCATGAGGTGCCGTTCGCAGGTAGCTTGAGCGGGTAAGGGAGAAGTGGCTCCGAATGTGCCCGTTCGGCATGCAACTTTTCGGCGTGAGGGAGAATGCTCCGAAGGTGCCGTCGGCATGTGACCTTGGCACCGTGGAGGAGAAGATTCCTAGTGAGGTGCCGTTTCGGTAGGTAGCTTTGGCGAAATAAGGGAGAAGTGGCTCCAAAGGTGCCATTTCGGCATGTAGCTTTGGCGTCGTAAGGAGAAGTGGCTCCGAATGCCCCATTCCCGACATGTAGCCTGGCGGGGTGGAGGGAAGGTCTTGGGGTGGTGGCGGTTCGACATGTGGCTTCCAAGGTCAAGGAGAGGTGTCTCTAGACATGCCGTTCGGCATAGCTGTGTGGGACTCGGAAGCTTGAAAGCTCCTCTGTAAGCTTGAGTTCTCAGGAAGCTTGGAAGCTCCTCTCGTAAGCTTGGAAGCTATTGACTAGGCTGGAGTAATGCGGTGAGCTGGCAAGGGTGAGTTACTCATAATTTATAAAAGGCATAACTATTAAGTAATAAATTATCATCCATTTTTAGAGTGCCCGAATGATGATGGGGGATGTAAAAGGCATCGAGCGCACGGAATAACCTCAAGAAATACCGGAAGGCAGACGCCGTACGGTTGGGGGATGTGAGGGACCTCGCACGCCGGATGATGACAAGGGTGCCAAACGGCAGATGGAATAGTTCAGATGTGAAAAAGACATCGCACGGGAAAATAAGATGATGTTTGCATCCAGAAGGCAAAAGGGCAGATACCGAATAAGGGGTGAGATGTGTAAAAACATCGGGGGCGCAGGAATGATAATAGGGGTGCCAAAGGCCGAACAGATGTAAAATCATCAGGATGTGGAGACATTCGCACGCAGAATGATGATGGGATGCAAGAAGGCCGAAGGTATGCCGATAATTGGGGGGATGTGAAGACAGTCGCACGCGTACGAATGATGCAAGGGTGCCGAAGGCCGGCACGCGTGGGCGACTCGTTGGGGGATGTGGAGCATCGCGCGCCGGATGATAATGAGTGCTGAAGGCCGAATCTATAGAGTACCCAGGGAGTGGCTCGAGATGGAGCCGAACACCCGTGAAGGAGAATGACATCACCATTTGTGTCACTTTTCACGCAGGCGCACCACTGCACGCTAAACAGACAGGTAGTAGGTCAGGCTAACTTAAAGGAGTGAGGTGAATAGTGAAGGTGAGGACCCTTACAATCTGTCCAAGCATTTGGTAAGTGAGTGACATTCATACATTTTGCAAATGTCAGTGGTTCAGGGCCGCAAAATAATGCGCTGATCAGCAGATATGTTACATTACGATAATGTGTTTATACATTGCACATTAGGTTAAACCGAAGGAAAGAAGAAATGCCGAAGGCTGAAGGTACAGGAAAGGTAAAGGTAAAAGTAAAAGGCCAATGATCGGTGGGCTTGTAAATAGGCTAATGGGTAAACCCATGGGCCCCATTCCTATGCCAAACTCCTCTTTTCTTTCTCCCCTCTTCTTGAAGGAGAGGGTCTTCTTTTATAATAAAGAAGAGTTCTCTCCTCTTGTGTTTTGTCGATGTGGGACTAAACCCTTTGGCTTGGGAATATTTTAGGGAGTGTTGGGCCGAATGTTGTACAAACAGCCTAAAGTCTCCTCACAAATGGAACCTTGAGATGAGAAGAAGTATCTAGAGAAGTCTCAGATGCTCATTACAAGATTCTCAAGGATTGGTTTTCGTGTAAGAACTTTGAAAGATGAAAGTGTTTCACTCTTTGAAAACTCTCTTTTATCTTCTTTTGATCTTCCAAACCCATTTTGGTTGATGTTGTTCAATTGTTTTTTGTGTTAATGAGCTTATGGAAACAATTCCCATACATCCTTTCTTAAGCATTTTGGGCCAAAACCCGTCCAGCTTCCAAAAAATATACCTTATGACGCTTAAACCAGCAATGTTTAATCTATTAACCCTTAGGCTTGATACCCAACCATTTGGGCTTTAGGGTAACTGTTCGCAAGACCCAAAATATTTTAACACGTCATAAATCATCCACATCAATAGATCAATTGATTTCCTCATTATCATTTGTATTACTCAAAGTTAACCATTTAATATATACGATCCATTAGGTTCTAATTAGCGGCAGTAAAATATAAGAACTATTTCTAACCAGACTGGAATTAAAACCCCTTTTTAATTCTTCCTTTTTTAGATTCAATCACAATCAATCAGGACTTCCAGACGCCAAGAGTGACATCTAGCAATATTTCAAGGCTCCAACTAGGCAAATAATGAAGAAGCACTTATTCGATTGGAATACAAATGCAATACAATTCCTCTCTTCTCAATGTTTGGGAAATGGTGTAGTTAGGGTACGGATTGATTATGTCAAACCCTAATATGATTTACAACCTCATGTGATTCAAAAGAACATGATTAAGAACAACTTTCTAAATCAAGCTCAAATACTTTGGCCAAAGATTTACTGAATCACATCTTGAAACATTACTCCTCTTTATCGAAAATAAAGTTCCTTATTGTACATTCACATGCCCCTATGATGAATTAAGAGATCCCAACAACACTTAAGACAAATCTTTTTAACGGATTGCTTTTTAGAGCTATCAAATATCAATAGCAACATCACAGGGGAACAACCATGATGCCTCAGGTTAAGGACTAATTTTAGTCCTGCAACTATGGGTTACTCAATTTAGACATATAAATCAAATGCTCCATTAGAGAACTACGAGTTAATCGTTAGATGTACTCGTTCACTAATGAGAGCCACATACTTGTATTAGTGTCAACTACACAAATGGTTTGAGACTAACCATCCTCCGGTGAGCATACATAATATGTGCTAATCTTGACGGTTTATCAATACCATTAGATAACCTATAATTAGGAACATTTTGGGATGCTAAAGTTAAGAGGTTAAAGGTATTCGAATATAATCTTCTTTAGATTACTTTATCTCTTATTTAGCATACCTTGGACATTTATTTCTTACGCGATGTAAAAGATAACAAAATAAATTTGCCCTTTATATATCATATACGAAGTATATTCTAAGGAGATTACATCAAATGTATTGGCTCTTAGGGCACATTTCTAACAAAAACGTCCTGACGTTTGCAAAAACTATAAGGATTTTTGCGTCCTTAAAGTTTTTTTGTATCACTCATGGTCCCTTTGGTCATGTAAATACTCTTAAATAACTACTCGGGAGAAAACTTTTGAATTTAGAAATATAATCATTAAATCAATCCAAAATTATAATATATATATATATATATATATTTTTAAAAAAGGTTCCTTCCCCTCTCTCTTTCTTTTTCTCCTTCTTCTTACTTTCTCTCTTTCTTTCTTCTTCTTCTTCATATGGCATTTAAAAATATATATATTTTTTCTTTTCAGTTTCTGCAAACATATGAAGACGGGAGAAGTAGATAAATTTTATAATTTGTTTCTTTCTGACAAAAAGAAAATAAAATTGGAACAAATGGTAAAGCTCAGTTGCGCAACAGGTTTTGGGTAGGTAACTAAGCAATAAAATTGCATTTTTATAAAGGAAAAATAGATACAAGGCAAAAACAACATGAAAGAAAAGGAAGAGTTAAATCTTTCTTCCATGTTTCCTGAGTTTTCAAGGGAACCAAAGCAGGAAGTGGGAAATCTGGTGGCCATATTGGATACACTTCATCATGGCATGACCACTGTCTAAGCAGCCACTTTATTAAAGCCACCACATTCATATACTCTGCCTGCTGCTCTATCAACACCAGCAGCTGCACGAGTTACAGTTTCAGCTTCTCTGTGTGTCAGGAAAGAAGAAAGAAGAAAATAAAGAGAGAAAGGGAGGGAAATAAAAAATATATTTTCAAAAATAATTTTGGATTAATTTCCCGATTATATCCTTATATTAAACGAGTTTTTTTGACGGAGGGAATCTCAAGGCGGTCTGTTACAATTTGGGGCATGAGTGATCACCAAAAACCTTTTAAGGATGCAATTGTTGATAATTTTGGTAAATGATTGTGATGAAAAGTTTCCTTTTAAGGGTCCTAATTTACGACGGTTTTGTAAAGCTACCACTCCATTTTCAAAAAATTATTATGTACTCACTCCTCTTTTGTTCACTTATCGCAACTTTTATTATTATAGTAAAAAGTACTTAAAAAACAAAAAGGAAATAATAAATAAAAAGAAATGAAAATCACCAGCCCCTTTCAGGTGTTTTTTAGCTAAGGTTGCATCCCGTTCATGGGAAATGGGCACTTAGAATGGAAAATCATTAATTTACTTTGTTTGGTACGTATTTTTATACGGAAAATAGGGAAAAAATGAAGTAGTTACTCCTCCAAGCGTAACCTCTGCATTTATAACCTGGGCATTAGCTGTAATGGGCTTGATCTGAGCCATTGTGGTAATCCAACTTCTTCAAACATAACACCTAAGTTGATAAAGTATTTTTTTATTTTTCTAAAACGACATTTAATTGATACCTTCTTTTTTCTTCCTGACATTTCTGGTCTTTCTTTTCCCTTTTGCATTCCGTTTTTCTTCCATCCAAACATGAACTCCACCACAATTGCAACACTGCCTCATTTCTTTCCCTTTAGTTTAGACTCAGCCGAATCATAATCAAAACTCCAAGGTCTTAACTTCAGACATGCTAAATTAAAGCTCGACAAACAAACCAACATAAACTTATTATCAAATCCATAAAATAGATTCGAAATTGTGGTATTTGAAACAGCGTGCTCATGTTTCTTGCTTGACTGTGATGGAGGCTCCTCCATTGTGACCACAAATATGGTGGTAGACGAGCTAAACGAATTAGAAAATTGAGGTGTATTAGCAAAACTAGATAAGAGTACCGCATAAAATCGGTACTACACTACTGGTCGACGCTCTTGAGGATGAACCAATTTCTTGCAACGCCCATTTTGTAAATTTCCATTCTATAGTTTATCGTTTCATCCTGAATTCAAATATAGAGATGCAGCTTCTGATCATGAATTTTGGCTGAATTCCAAATGAGAATCGAATTGATGGGTAGTGGTTGTAATCAATCAGCATTGCAATGAATTGGGTATTTTCATGAAAATTGAAAGTTATCAATTGGAGGAATATTGAAAGTTGCTAAAGCAGATGATGGGTTTTGGCTGAAATAGTCGCTGAAAAGCTTTGTGCCAAAGACAAATGATATATATGAAATAGGAGCTTATAGAAACAAAGATACGGAGAGGTAACAAAAACATTATCGTCGATTTTATAAATGAACTCGGGAATTATCATTGACATGGCCCATTCAAAGCAATTGGATTATTTGAGCACTCCATATTTTATGAAATACGGGTAAATGCAAACTACTAATGTAGAGGCTAAGGATCATCGTACTACTCAGAAGTAAGACCAACAAGTTCAATGCAGACTTTTATGAATAACTTGTCCCTAATAATTTATGTGAGGGTCTTTTTGTTAGAGCAACTCTACTTGTGGACTAGGTCACTGCAAGATAATGATTGACCTTTCGCCTACGGGTTAAGGGCTAGGCCCCAAAATCGCAGGAAGATGCCGATTCTTTGGGTTCTGGTCATCTTTAATGGCTCATGGGCTTTGATGTCTGGGGACCTGGAATGATTTTGCTTGAATTGAAAGTTTTTTTATTTTTTTTTATTTTTATATTGAAATGAATATGTGTGTGCAAGTAGTAAATAGTACTTAAAGATAATGAAAAAGGTGGAGCTGCCTGACAGCTGAGTGACATCGACAACTAATCCTGAGGCTAATACTTTGATATTGTACACATCTCATGTGGGTTAGCATGAGAGGATTGTGGCATGGGAGCTAAGAGCCCATAACTTTAGCAAGAGAATTATTACTTGAGTTGGAGCGAATGTGTGGTGAAAGAATTAGGGTGATGCATGTGGACGAGTTATGAAAGAAGAGGCTAAGGTTTTTGGAGTGCTAGGGAAGCTGAAGATGAGCATGCCTATGTTGTTCTCTTTTTGTTCTTTTTTCCTTCTTTTGCAAAACGGGATAAAGCTTGTTATCAAGCTCAACATACGGATTACATCACTTTCATTCCTGGAATATGAGCATTGGCAATTGAGGTTTGATGGGAGGGCCGCTAGTGGTGGTGGTGGTGGTGGTGGCGGTGTAATAGTAAATGTGGAGGCGGAGGTGGTGGGTGAGACGTGAAGAAGTGGAGGTGAAGTGTAATTTTTTAAAATGAATTATGTTATTTTGGGAAATAAAAAAATTCATTTAAAGGCTAATCTCTCCTTTTGAAGAGCCGACTAAAACATGATTTTAAAAGCTGTTGTCAAAAATTCAAGCTCTTAAAATAAAAAGCAATATTTATGTTTACCAAATAGTTCGGTATTAATTTTAAAGTGAAGCTTTTTGGCAGAGAAAAAGTAATCAACGGACCTTAGTCCAATCCACACCATTTTCGAAGGAATGAGATAGGTAAATTAGTAATTAATAAAGGGCAATGCAAAAGGAGGGAGTCATCATATATATCTAATTGTTACGGAAGTGTTTTATAATATATGTTTAAACTAAAAGCAAAACGTGTTTTTTTTTCCCTGTAATTTGTGGCTTCGACTATTTTAATAAATGTCGTTTTAATTTGACTACACTACAAAAAAAATAAAGGCAGTAGTTACTATATTTTGCTTTGACTGCCCCTATTGTTTACGAATTCTCAGTGACAAAAGCCAATCATCATATGTAGATTTAGATTGAGTGTTTGTTACATCTGCCTCTGTGACTTTTGCTCTTTGTTTTAGAATCTCGGGGGAGTTTGGGGACACGAATTGACTTTCTATAGCTGCAATGAAGAGCTGAACATTATGTCGGAAGATGGAGATTTTAATATTTTGTTTGATTTGACAGATAGATATTAATTCTCGTATTTATAGTTGTATTCATATATGTAATACGTGAATGTATGGCTTGTGTGTAATCTCCTAAAAAAAATAACAATTTTCTAGTTACCTTTCATTTTTCCAAAAAATCATTTTAAAGATTATATTAGGCAATTTTAGAACATATTGTTAAAAGTCGAGATATTTCCATTCCCGAACACGAATAGGACTGTCTCTCTGTAAGAGCAACTCCATAAGTTCCCTACCTTCAGAAGCTGGGGGAGAAAACAAAACAATTCGGCTTCCCGGCGGTGGGGCCCGCAGGAGGCAGGTTGGGTCCCAGCAAGTCGGGTTCAAGCCCGAAGGCCGGTTTCGACATCAGGTCCAAAACGGAGGGTTGCTCGTCAGCAACAAATTTTTTTTAAAAAAATAGAAAAAAAAAAAAAAAAATTCAGATTTTTTTTTAAATAAAATCCTTTTTTAAGTCATATTTTAAACTTGAGGCGAAAATCTTTTTAAAAATTTTTCTCCAGAATAATTATTGAGGTAGAAAAATTTGTAAAAAAAATGAATAGTAATTGACATGGCTAAGGGTAATCACAAAAAACACAAAATACTATTGGAAGGACGACCACTCTCGCGTGAATGGTAGCTGCCTTAACTCCCGTTGCAATAAGCTAAGGGAATGGGGAAGAGCTCTTTTACAAAATAGTGGCACAACCCTCGAGAAGGTGATAATAAGGTAGCTTAACTACGAGCGAGTGTTGAGCAATTCCATCGTCCTTCCACACAACTGAATCCTTAATAGATCCTGAAAGAGATTTTATTCACCGGCTACTGATATAACATTTTCAGTTTGGTATATAATGAAGGCTAAGAAAAACAATAGCAATAACTTAACCTTTGAATCCAGCAATAGCAACATGTCTGTACATCCATATTAATTTCTCTCCCAGTCTTATGTCAGGTCCCTCATAGGACAATAGCGAAGAATATATAACAACAAAACATTGAATTTAAAACTAAACATTTTTCTTCATTTTACTCGTAACCAAACAAAAAATAAGCCATTTCTCAAACAAAAAGTAGATGTGAGATACATGTGAGTAAGAAATTCTAAAGATTAGTATCTAAGTTAGTTGAGGGATAAAAAGCTTCGGAAAATTCGTGCAACCCATTACAAATACAAAACCTAACAATAAGAAGAAAGAAAAGACATAAGCAATTTGCTCGAGTCAATACGAAGATGAAAAAAAAAATAAAGAAAGAGAGAGAGAGAGAGAAGAGGGGATGAACACAGATAGAAAGTGTAAATAGAGAGGAGAAAAGGAAATAATTAAAGAGGAAGAAGAAGAAAAAAAAAAAAAGGAAAGGGGGAGGAGGGAGAAAAGCGACTCGTAACTTCCCCGAGAGGCTCGAAGGCTGATCCGATTTTTACTCTACCTTTCTATAAGTATCTATTTCTTTGCAATTAATTCCCCCAATTTCACGTGGTTTTGTGAATTTGTTCTCTCTCTCTTCTCTCTCAGCTCTGCTTACTTCTGTTAGATTTGCAACGAACTCTTCCAGTTCCGAGAGGTTCATAGCTGGAATTCTCACTGTAATTTTACATGCCTTGTAGTTCTAACTTACTGAGATTGTCTGATTTTGCCTGCTTCTTCTAGCTCTCGATTTTATATAGTGTACTGCGCTTGGAGCTTTACATGAACTGCTGAGTGAAACTCGTGTGATTCGATTTGACTTTGTATTTGTATCAACCAGTGCTCGGCAGATTTGCTTAATTTTTTAGGTTTCTTATTTTGTAATTGTTGATGTTTATATCCAGATTCAGTTGCATACAAACCCAGTTTTATGGCTTTGATTGCAATATGAATTGTTTTGGTTTTATCACTGAGATATATGTTATTTTTATCGTGAAGTTCGCCTTTAACGCTTTTCTTAATTGGCTTTTGTGTCTCTTGTGTGGTTTTGTTTTCTTTATTCTGTGACTTTATTTGTGGTAGTTACGTTGTTCATTAAAGATACTTATAAATATTGCCTCTATGGTCTCCTGTACACACACAAGGCATACGCGCGCCCTCGCCAGCTTGAATGGGGTATAAAAGATATATAATTGAAAAGAGAAAAAGAACTAAAAGACTACCAAGTTCTTTGTTTATTTTTAATTGTAGATATACAGTTGCTACAAGCCTACAACCCATTTGAGAGAGAGAAGGTGTAGACGGAAGAAAAAAATAAAATAAAGGAAAGTAGAGAGAAGAGAGAAAGAGGAAGATAGAAGGAAATGAAAGAGAATAAGAGCGTCTAAACTAGTGTGTCAAAAGTGGGCGGAGATATTTGGAAGTTCAGAGATAATGCTAGCATCGTCGGCAACGATATGTTAAAGTTGATGTGGAATGAAGGTTGGAGGTTGAAATGTTATTTTTGACGTCCAAAAGCAAGATGTCAAATGAATATTTTATTATTTTTTCTTTATTTTCTTTTTATTTAAAAATAAATCAACACAAAATGTAATAAAATAATTATTTGATTAAAGCATAAGGTAAGATGTTAAACAATGGTAAAATAGAACCACGTCAACAGTCGATTTAAACTTGATGTTTCGTATTTGACATTTCCTTGGATATGCTCTAAGAAAAATAAAATAATTTAATGTGGGCCATCGCCATCCTGGTCATGTCATACGCTTGGAAGATGAAAACATTTTCGTGGGACATCCAGGGAGAAAAACTTTCCTAGCACGGGATGCCCAAACTAGCGCATCCACGTCGTATCCCAAGCCAATTGACTACTGGCAAGCTCAAACTCCTTCAACGCTTCTAGATTTTTTTCTCCACGCCTGCTCCAGCTTTTGGTCCTTTTTTCCCTCTTCCCTATCAAAGATCCTTCTCTCTCTCTCATCTCTCCTCTCTTTCTCTCTCTTCTCAGACTCTCTCTCTCTCTTCTAACGAGTCTCCCTTTCATCTCTCCCTCTTCCTTCCCTTGGAACTCAAATCCCTTTTCTTACTCTCTAATCTCACTGACAACTCTCTTCTACTTTTCAGGTCGTAGATATAGGAGCCACATGTTGTCACCAAAGCGAGTGTCTTTTAAAATTTATAAACTCGGAGCGAGACAAAAGTGATATAGCATAAGCGTGTTAAGAGCGGGATAGTCCCGAGGGATTGAGAGTAAAGATAGAAAACGAATTATACCCAAGTTAATTGTCATTTCCAACCTAGTTGATTCAAAAGGTGATTTGTTTGTTGATAAAGAAAAATTTAATAAAGCATGAAACAAATATGGAAATGACAATAAACTGAAATTAAGGATTTAATTTATGAGAAAAAATAACTAAGGTATTAGAATCTACACAATTATTTCATCAGATCCTCATTATTTTATCTTTCAATTCTCGTGGAGTAGCATCTGGAAATCAAATTCTCCTACTTTCTCAAGATTTATCAATTAAGCTTGTACTTTAGATCATAAGTAAATTTTCCTTCCCTTCATAAGTACAAATTATTAAGCATAATATGTAAACAAAATTATTTAACTACAAAGGATAGAAGTTTCCTAAGCATCCTATGTGAAAAAGTTTATTTGAATAACAAAATATCAAAGAGATTTGCAAACAAGAAATATAAACCAAGGATGAATTAATAGATTAATCCAAAACTCTTAACTACCAAATACATGTTATAGTCACAATACATGATAAAAGTGGTGAAAAGAAGGTTAATACTATTAATCGTGTGAAGTGAAAATTGTAATCATTGAAAACCACAATCTTTAAAATTGAAAATAAAAACTAAACTCTATTTAATAATGGTGTTTCATCCAACCTTAGTTAAGTATTTTAGCTAGACATAATTAAGAATTAAAACAAAACAAAGAAACAAAAATACATGAATTAAATGAGAACTAAGAAAGGTGAAGACGAATTTTAAGAGAGTTATTAGCTCTCGGTTCTTCCTTCCATCCTTGTTCTCATTCTTTCCTCACTCTTTCTCTCTTTCTCTCTTTCTTTCTTTCTTTCCTTCCTTCTGCCGTGTATCACTTTTGAATCCTCCACTTTTTATTCTTTCGAGTTGCTGCCTATTTATGGAAGCATGAAGTCCGACATTCGTCAAGCTGTATGTGCGATCTTCCCTCATGAAACTATCTTGGTATCTGACAGCCTGTGATTAGGGTTTATTCCAATTGCTCCAATTTTTGATATGTTTTAGTCGACATCTTATTGAACAGATGTCATGAAGGATATTTATTCATTTGAGCATGGGAAAATTCATTTTCAGGTCTGCCAAATGAACTGTACAGCATGAGCTGTAAAAGGCAAAGTCATCAAATCCAACTTGAGTTCTTCCTTTTTTTGCAACGCCGTTCCTTACATCCTCCTGCATGCCATTGGGAAAGACACTTAAAATCTACAAACAACCACTCATTAAATACAAAAGCAAAGATTAAAGAAAAACAATCCAAAAACTACTAATAGATTTACATAATACAAAAAATACTAAAAATATAAATTTAAGGATAAAACTTGTATTAATTTTGTGCTTATCAAATACTCCCAAACCTATATTTTGCTAGTCCTCGAGCAAAAGAAAATAAAAACTAAGTATAAAAGAAAACTAAGCAACTTTAGGATCTCGATTGATTTAGCAAATGCAACAGCACTTGAACCCCACGTTACCCTAGTGGACGAGTATAGTCTAATAAGGTTTTGATGATGATACCCGCAAACATCAAAATGAGAGATTAAAAATTTATGCTACAACAAAATTGAAAATTTAAACAAATGCTTAACCATCATCAAAGCTATCTGGATTGAAAATTCATGAACAATTTTTAAAAGAGCAAACACGCTTTCAATTTAATCCCCACATAAAGTCTTGATCACTTATAATAGTTTGATAAATTTATCATTTGTTTCCTTTGATGTTTAAGTGAACCAACACATTTTCAGAGACAAAAGTCAATTTGAATCACAGTAACCTCATTATTTCAATCATTATCTGAGAAATTAAGTGCAAATAACTAACCAAGGCATATATATACTTTTTTCTTTTTCATAATTATAAGATGTGCAATGTTTAGTTCTATAAGCTTTCTGATTGTAACCCATGTAGCGAGATTTAGGCCAACGACTCTCAAACGAAAGGTTTTAAGGCATTAGGTGTAAAAACCGAGGGCTTATTAACTGGAATTAAAGAGGCTCCAAACTAACTCCGTACACAAAATGTTTTTACCCTAGAACTAAGGGATTCGCGACACTCGGCTGGTAGGCAAGTGCGGTTACTAAGTAAAACTCTTGGTAAACTAACATTATTATTATTCTTTTTTTTACATTATTATAATTTTTTTTACGCCAAGGTCAATCAAGAGCAATGTCATTAACTCTGCTAAAAACAACAAAGTTAACTATAATTGATCTTTTCTTTCATTCTCACTAAAGTGTTGATGTGCATGTGAGAGTTCAAAGTATAACTCATGAATTATCCACTAAATAGAAATAGTGAAAAAACTAAAATTATGGGTTTAAAATTTAATCACATGTTAGCAATCGGTAAAAATCATTCATGAGTGTTAAATTGATTGATGATAGTAAGCATAAAAATCTAGAGATAACACCATTTTTTTGAAAAACTATAATAATAAAAACAAAACTACCCTAAAAATAAAACTTCTAAAATTCTTACCCCCCAAACCTAAACCAAACATTGTCCTCGATGTTGAAAAATAAGACATCAACAATTAAATAAAACAAAATAAACGAAACAAAACCAATTAAAACTACAATTTAGTTGCAAAAACAAAACAAAATCATAAGGAACAAACCAAAACCAAATACAACGTAAACCCTAACAACGGTCCTCGCACGCAGAAATCCAACCCAAAGAAACGCACAAACCAAAATGAAAGCCCAACCCGAAAGAAAGCCCAAGAGCGAAGAAAGTTATATAAAACAAAGAAACCAAGTCGAAGCACAAAGAGCGAGAACTAGAAAAAAAGAAAAAAGTGAGTCCTAATGTCTCGGCTCTATGAGTGCACGGGATACAAAAGTGAGAGGGCAATCCTAAGGAAACAAGCAGAGGTCTCTCTCACGGTACCAAGCCAAGAGTTATGCCTAAAGGGAGGTGTGCCGACTTTCTTTTCTGAAAGCGATCGAAGGCGAAGTGCAATTAAAGGGGTTGGGGGAGGTGAGGCGATAGAGGGGGATAGGCCGCAAGGGGGCAAAACAAGGAAGCGCAGTGGCTAAGGTTACGTGGCAAACTAACTTATTATAAAAGAAGAGGGAAAAAGTCTGGGAAAAAACACAAAACTAGAAACACACAAAAAAGAGAAGAAAGAACAAAGAAAGAAAGTTCGAATGGCCTCTTCCTACCCATTCTCGTTAGATCTCAACCTAGCTCCAGGAGACTGTTAGAACTCGGGGGCCAAGGGCGTGGCACTAGTGTCGATGCCCTACTTGCCTCGCACGGGGCACGTGAGGTGAATGACTCGATCCTGTTGGACAACGATGTCCCCCCTTGAGTTGCTGGAAATCTAGTTACTCCAGGGATGCGACCGGTGGGGCAAGGGATGACAGCGGGTCGTGAGCGATGCTCTGGCACTAAGCGTGCGAACAGCGACGTCGCAAGTGTGGGTCATCGCCTGAATCGAGAAGTCAGATGAGGTGGAGGTGCTAAAGGTGAGTAGGGCGGAGGAAGTATGGTTGAAGAATGCAAGAGTATTATTAAAAGTTTAAAAACGAAAGGGCAAGGATACTAGAGGTGAAATGGACACAGGCTGGAAGCGGTGCGAAAGAAAACAAAAATCTTTCAGATATGGTCAATGTTTTACGCTCATGACATGAGAAGCAGGCTAGAGGCCTAAGGGCAGAGGGTAGCGGAGAAGGACGGGTCGCAAAAGTGGTTGCGTTCAAGCTAAGAGTGCATATTTGGAGCTGGAATGATGAGCCCCAAGATACCTGTGCATGAAGCCCGGAAGGGGATAAGGCGTAGGCTGATCAAAGGTCCTATGGTTGGACCAGAGCATGAGAAAAAAGTTATTCTAGTGTATTATTGGTGTGCCTATTTGTCTTTGCCCTTTAGTATATTTTTTTTTCAATTTTTCTCGTTTTCGGAAATAAAAGAAAAGAAAGTTGCAAAAGACAAAAGAAAAACAAAACACACCTCCAAACTTGAATAAAGGAAATGAACAAACTAAAAAGAAACAAAGCACACTTCCCAATTGAAATAAAACAAAGACGACAAACTAAAAAGAAATCAAACACAATGCACAAAGAACGGGGGAGGAAAAGAAAGTAAAGTTAAAGTCAAAATGCTTCCCTATTTTCTAGACGCCGCAAATTCTCAGGAAATGCAAAGTGGTGTCGGCTCCCTATGAGCATATGCCTATTAAACCACTTCTAGCTTGAAAGGAGGGATCTACTGCTATTTCATACTCAAACTCAAGAACAATTACAAATAGTCAGGACATAAAAATCAATGGCATCTGACTACTCCCGTAATGACCTAAACCTTGATTGTCGCTTGCACCACCTAATGCCTAGATAAGGGCTCCTCCAAACCCTATTTTCTCCAAACTCCTCATACCATCATGGTTCGGCCTACAGAACTTCTAGAGGTCGGTGCCGATAAGGCTGTCATGCCAGGAAGGTATTCCTGAGAAGATTCAACAGACGGTACATCTCAATGGCAAGCGGTCGGACAATGTGGAAGTGGAGGAGTCCGAAGACGTGCAACATGCGGTTTTACAACGCCAAATCTCAGCTGGCCCTCTGGGAAGAACACGGAGTGTGGAGACTGGAGCGAGAGGTGGCTTCTTTTGAAAGCTCTCATGGAGGTTCCAGAAGCGCTCTTTGGCCAACTAGAATGTAGAAACACTCCAGAAGAGAAATAATGATCATGTTGGAACTTTGCAGGTTCTACAAGTAAGAGCAAGTAGAGGCAATTAGCATGATGCCTCAGGTTGCTAAAATCTGGAAACAAACATGTGATTGAGAAATTTATATATGCATTTTCACATTTGTGTATGTAATCACATGTTTATGAAATGAATAAGTGTTTGAGCCAAATTTCTGTGTGCAATCATGAAGCAATCTACTTCCCCAAACTTAACAACAATTAAATACATAAATAAGTAAGAGAAAGAAAATTTGCAAGTAATAAAAGCAGAAGGAAAACAAGAAAATTGGAATAAAGAGCATAGCAATGTATGAAATAATAGGGTAAATGAAATAGAAAGAAATACCTGGAAAATATGATGCCAATCCCTTTGGTATTTATAATTCAAGAATAAAAGACAATAAATATATAAAAAAAATCCAAGCAAAAATAAATAAAGACCAAAATGAATTAAAACACACAGAAAAGAAAACTGAAATCTATCCAGGAACCGACAGAATAATCGTAATTGTAATATAGACGAGTTTTGTAAGAAATATCCCTTTTTCTAGGGATTTAAACTCAAAAATAGTTTCGTTCTTGACCATTCACTTTGAATATGTCTCCATTTTTTGGGATTTTCAATATCTAATAGCTCCATGAGGGTAACAGGGTCCGAACGATGAAAGGCCAACGCACGAGTTTAGTTTACCAGGGAAAAGATGCAAACGAGAATTATCCAGGAATGACTGGCCATTCTCAAACATTTTTCGCAAAATTTGTTTGTCATGAAACACCTTCATCCGGGCTTTATATGATTTAGCACAATAGTATGCATCATTTCGAATTTCTTCTAATTCATTTGAGTTGGAGTTTCTTTTGAATTCCTGCTTTCTCTAGAGAGAAAAATTAAGTTGCTTCAGAGCCCAGATGAGGCTGAATGCTCTAACTCAACGGGTAAATGACATGCCTTCCATACACAGAGTTCTCACGGGGACGATTCCTATGGGAGTTTTGAATGATGTACGGTAAGCCCGCAAAGCATCAGTGAGTCTTAAAGACCAATCTTTCCTCTAGGATTAACTGCTTTTCTAAAATATGCTTGATCTCCCTATTTGACACTTCAACTTGACCACTTGTTTGGGGGTGATAGGGAGTTGCAACTGGATGTGTAATGCCATATTGTTTCATTAATTGCTCAAATGGCCTATTACAAAAATGTTTACCTCCATCACTAATAATGACAGAGGTGAACCAAAACGAGAGAATGTATTCTCTCTTTGAGAAACGGACCACAACCTTATGATCATTTGTTTTGCAAGCAACTGCCTTCAATCCATTTAGACACAGTAATCAACTCCAACAATGTCCAGAAAATTACCAGAAGGAGAGTTAGGAAATGGTTCCATAAAATCAATCCACAAACATCAAATACATTCGACAATGAGGATAGGGTTTAATGGCATCATGTTTCTTCTCGAGGCCCTTCCCCAATTGTTGACAACAACACCAACAAGCTTTGCAATGAGTAAGCGTCGCAAAAAGAAAAGGCCAGTAAAATCCACATTGTGGGGTATTGACGGCAGTTGCTGGCACTAAAGTGACCACCAAAGCTTGGTCATGACAAAAGGATAGGATATTGGTCTGATCATCTTCTGGAATGCGTCTCCTTATGATTATTAATGGGGCAAGCTTAAATAATAAGGATCATCCAAAAGAAATGTTTGACCATGGCTAAAAATTTGATTTATCTTGCTTTGACCAATGGGAGGGCATCTCACTAGTAACAAGATAATTTACAATATCAGCAAACCAAGGAATGGATGAGACATCCATAACTGTCTCGTAAGGAAATGTTTAAGATGATTGGAATGGAATCCTCACTAGACTCAACAATTAGTCTAGACAAATGGTCTGCTCCAACATTCTTGGAACCCTTTTTATTTGAATTTCAAATGTCAAATTCTTGAAGCAAAAGAAACCCAGACGGATAAGACGAGGTTTAGCATCCTTTTTGAGACAAAAGGTACTTAGACAAGTTACATGGTCTTACATAGATAATGACTTTAGATCCTAAAAGATAAGATCTAAACTTGTCTAAGGCAAAGACAACTGCTACAGTTCTTCTCTAAGTGGTAGAATAATTGAGTTGGGCATCAAAAAGAGTTCTGCTGAGTAGTAAATGACATGGGGAAGCTTGGTAAAGTTTGCCCAAGGCGGCACCAGTGATAATCAGAAGCATCACACATGATTTTCAAAAGGAACACTCCGGTCTAAGAGGACGAATGATGGGTCAGAAGTCAAAAGTGCCTTGAGTTTTTGGAAGGCATGAGTCCAATCATCAGCGTGAAGACAAAAGGAGAATCTTTGGCCAGCGAGCTACACAAAGGAGAGATTTGCTAAAATCTTTGATGAACGCTACGGTAAAATCCAGCATGGCCTAGGAATGATCTAATTTCTCTCAGTGTGTTCGTAGAGGTGGAAGATTTGAAATCAAATCTACCTTGGCTTGTCGACTTCTATACCATTAGGAAGAAGAAATTACATGTCCTAGCACTATCCCTTTTTTCACCATAAAATGACATTTCTCCGAATTAAGCACAAGATTCTTCTCTTTGCAACGAGATTAATACCAGAGAAAGATGGTACAAACATTTCATGACGATGATCCCCATATCCTGAAATCGTACATGAAAACCTCTAAGAATCGTTCTACCATATTAAGGAAATATAAAGACCATCCAAGCTGAAGTAAGGTGCATTACACAACCCAAAGGGCATGCGTCTCTAGGCAAATGTTCCAAAAGGGCATGTGAAGGTGGTTTTTTCTTGATCCTCGGGTGCAATGGGAATTTGATTATAACCGGAATAACCATCCAAGAAACGGTAATATGCATGACCAGCTAACCTCTCCAACATCTGGTCAATGAAAGGTAGAGGAAAATGGTCTTTCCTGATGACAAAATTAAACTTTCGATAGTCGATGCATCACGCCATCCAGTTCGGACTCGTGTAGGAATGAGCTCATTTTTCTCATTTTTGACAGACGTGTGATACCGGACTTTTTTGGCACCACTCACAGGACTCACCCCATTTCCTGAGAAATTGGGTATATCACCCCGACATCTAAAAGCTTTAATATTGCATCTCTAACAACATCCTTCATGGAAGGATTCAGCGCCTTTGTGGTTCTCGGGAATTCTTGGCATTGTCCTCTAAGTGAATTCTATGCATGACAACGGAAGGGGCAATGCCCTTAAGGCGAGCTATAGACCACCCCTATGGCTTCCTTATGTTCTTTAAGCATTTTGACAAGTTTACATTCCTGTTTGTTATTAAGGTCAGAAGCTATGATCACATGCAAGGTTTCAGAAGACTCTAAGAACACATACTTGAGAGTCTAAGGTAATGGCTTTAAGTCCAGGCTTCAGGGGGCTCTGATGGAAGGAAGTGGAGTGACGTGGAAAGAGGAAGAGGTTCAACCTTAAGTTTCCAAGTGGGCGTTTCAATATCCGGAACAGGAATCTAACAATGCATTGACTTCATCAAAAGATTTTTAGAAATAAAAGTTAGCCCTAAAATGAGCTAAGCATGCTTCTAATGGGTCCTTAATGCTAGAGTAATGAAAAGAATCTTCCACCATAGTATCAATCAAGTTGATCTCACCAATCTTTCTTCGTGGTCTGATGGTTGCTTGATGTTGAAAATATTAAACTCAACAGTCATGTTGCCAAATGAGATATTCATGAGTCCATTCCTACAATTAATATTTGGATTACATGTGGCAAGGAATGGGACGGCCTCAGGTGAGCTGGAATTTGTTTTTGTCCTGAAGGAACAGGTTGTGTATCTAGGACAATGAAATCTACAGGGAAAGTAGAATTTATCAACTTTGATCAAAACATCTTCAACAATGCCTCTAGGGATTTTCAGGATTCTCAGCTGAAGGAGGAGATCCGAAGTTGGTTTAATCTCTCCTAAGCCTAATTGCTTATAAATTGAGTATGGCAATAAATTCACACTTGCCCTAAGTCTAACAAAGCCGTTTCAATATGGTGATCACCTATCATGCAAGCAATGGTAGGACAACGGGGGTCCTTGTACTTGATAGGAATCCTATTCTCTATGATGAAGCTGATATGCTCATTAGAAAAGGCTTTCTTTGAAACATTTGTCTTCCTCTTGAATGTACAAAGATGTTTTAAGAACTTAGCATAGGAAGGAATTTGTTTGATTGCATCTAGGAATGGGATGTTGATTTGAACTTGCTTAAACACCTCTAAGATATCACCAAATTGTGCACTCTTCTTTGAATTTGCTAACCGGATAAGGAAATGGAGCTTTGGAATGAAATTCCTAGGAAGATAAATGGAGTTGATGATAATGCATGAGGATGACTCTCATTAGACTTTTGTGTTTCTACATCTTTTAACTCATTCTTATCACTCAAGTGTGGCTCTAAATCTTGATTACCAATCTGTTTCCCAGATCTAAGAGTGATGATGGATTGAACATGTTCATTAGAATTTGGAGAACTTGATGGGTTATTAATCACAGCTGACCCTTGGGATTCGGCATACTCGCTATGAAACTTACTTCTTCTCTCTCTCCCACGACAGTTTGCTAACTGGCCTATTTGTTGTTCTAACTTCGAAATGGCTTGAGTATTTTGTTGGGTGGAAGCTTTGACATCAGTAATAGCCTGACAGGTTAATTGCATGAACTTTTGGATTGAATCCTCCAACGAGGATGATTGTTGTTGCCTCTGTTGCAACAACTGTAGAGTGGACTGAGGGACAGGAGGTTGGCAGAAACTGATTATTTTGAGATGGGTTTCCTCCAGAATTTTGAGGTTGATTTGACCTCCAGAGAGAAATTTGGGTGATTCCTCCAATTTGGGTTGTATGTTTTCAAAATGGACTAGGGGAAACTGGTTCCTATAATAATTGAGTGCATTTGCCTGTTCATTGTTCTCAGCATAACCATGACTAGAAGGACATGTTTGTTCTGAATGCGTTGGGCTACAACACAAAGAGCAAATCTCAGATGTGGACTTTGTTGACATAGTTCATGTTTTGGCTCAATGCTATAGCCTCAATTTTACGGGTTAAACTCTCTATTTTAATCTCGAGATCAGAATCGCTTTCTGACTTCATACATCCCTCCTTTCCTAGGTTCCTAATTTCCTTATTGGGTGTGGAAAAATCCCATTGTTGAGAATTCACGGATAAGTTCTCAAGGATTCATAACTGCAATTCCCTAAGTTGTAAGAAAGCTCTTTTATTCATAGATTCAATCATATTGCGGACTAGCCTGAGTTAGCCCATTGTAGAAGGATTGAACCAAATGCCATTTTTCAAAACCATGGTGGGGACATTTAAGAATAAGGTCTTTGAACCTTTCCCAACTTTCGTAAAATTGTTCGCTTTCCTTTTGTCTAAACTCAGAAATTTCTCTCCTAAGCCCATTGGTTTAGACATGGGGAAAAATTTTGCCAATAATTTTTGTACAAGTTGGTCCCAATAATTATGGAACCAGAAGGAAGGGAATTGAGCCATGACTTGGCCTTATCTTTCAAAGAAATGGGAAGAGACGGAAGTCGGACACTTTCATCAAGAAAAGTTCTGAAATTTAAATGTTGAACAAATTTCAAGAAATTCTTTGACATGCAGGTAAGGATCCTCTCGGTCTAAACCATGGAAATTGGGCAAGAGTTGAATGACTTGAGTTCTCAACTCGGAAGCTGGTTGCATTGGTGTTAGGCAACATTATGCAAGATGGGGAATTAGTGGTGACAGGAGCAAAGCACTCCAGAGAGTTTTTGGCTCAGCTTCTGCCATCTCAACGAGAGGGTTGGTTATCACAATCCTAGGTTTTCGTTCTTCCCTAAGCGTCCTTTCAATTTCTGGGTTGAATGGCTCTAAGTTTAAATTTTGAGAACGACACAAACATAAAATAAACAAGAAAATACAAAAATAACCACACAAAAAAAATAATAATAAAGGTTTATTTATTTAAAAGCTCTAAACAAATCCTCCTCTTAAGAGCAAACTTAAGGATGACCGGTTAAAGGCTTCCAAAAATTACAGCCAGGTCTTTTCGGGAAGGGTGGAGGGGTCACAATGGTCCCACTTAAACCCCAGTCCTTCTTAAACACCGAAGGTGCCTCCTTAAAGAACTTCCTAGACACGGTAATGTTTAAAAGTTATTTACTGGAGTTACCACAAGTTAACATCTTTCAAGAAGGGCCTATAAGTTTTAAATTTACTAATTACTTATATGCGAGAAAAACAATATAAAAATAAAACAAAAAGAAAATTCAAGCAAGAATTTTAAAAGAAGAATTAGAATTTTCTTACCAGGTGTCCAAGACGCACCTTTAATTTCACTCCTCCAATAAAATCTTTATGATACCTGTAAAAACAAGCACACAAATCAATTCAAGTAATAGAAACAGAGCACACAGATTGACATAAAGACAAAGAAATTAAATTTCTTAAAATAAAATATGAAACTTCTTCCAAGTCCAAAGCTGCACCAAAAGAAACTTTGATGATATAACTGAAACAAAGAAATGAAGTATTAATACACAATGATATTACAATATAAACAAGAGAATTAACAAAATCTTTTTTTATAAAAGTTTAATATATATTACAATAGAAACAAGATAATTGACAAAATCTAATTTTTTTAAATTTTTTTATAATTTCGTATTTTTTTTTCATTTATATATATATATATATATTCAAAACTAAATTATAACTAGTAGAAGAATTTAATTAACCAAAATTTGATTAGTTTTCCGTTGCAATCCCCGGCAACGGCGCCAAAACTTGTTGTCACCAAAAGCGGTGTCTTTTAAAATTTATAAACTCGCAAGCGCACCGAATAGAATATAGCATAAGCGTGTAAGAGCGAGAATTTTACCCAGGGATTGGTAAAGATAGAAAACCAATTATACCCAAGTTAATTTCATTTCCAACCTAATTGATTCAAATGGTGATTTGTTTGTTGATAAAGAAAATTTAATAAAGCATGAAACAAATATGGAAATGACAATAAACTGAAATTAAGATTTAAATTTATGAGAAAAATAACTAAGGTATTAGAATCCACACCATTATTCCATAAGATCCTAATTATTTATCTTTCAATTCTCATGGAGTAGCAATCTAGAAATCAATATACTGCTTCTCAAGATTTATCAATTAAGCTTGTACTTTAGATCATAAGTAAATTTTCCTTCCCTTCATAAGTACAAATTCTAAGCATAATATGTAAACAAAATTATTTAACTACAAAGGATCAAAGTTTCCTAAGCATCCTATGTGAAAAAGTTTATTTGAATAACAAAATATCAAAGAAATTTGTAAACTAGAAATATAAACCAAGGATGAATTAATAGATTAATCCAAACTCTTAACTACCACAAATACATGTTATAGTCACAATACATGATAGAAGTGGTGAAAAGAAGATTAATCTATTAATCATGTGAAGTGAAAATTATAATCATTGAACACCACAATATTTGAGAATTGAAAATAAAAACTAGAACTCTATTTAATAATGGTGTTTCATCCAACCTTAGTTAAGTATTTTAGCTAGACATAATTAAGAATTAAAACAAAACAAAGAAATTAAAATACATGAATTAAATGAGAACTAAGAAAGGTGAAGAACAATTTTAAGAGAGTTATTAGCTCTCGGTTCTTTCCTTTCCATCCTTGTTCTCTTTCTTCCTCACTCTTTCTCTCTTTCTCTCTTTCTCTCTTTCTTTCTTTCTTTCCTTCCTTCTGCCGTGTATCAGTCTTGAATCCTCCACTTTTATTCTTTGAGTTGCTGCCTATTTATAGAAGTATGAAGTCCCTTTCATTCCAGCTGTATGTGCAATCTGTCCCTCATGAACCTGTCTTGGTGTTTGACAGCCTGTGGATTGAGTTTTTATCCAATTGCTCCAATTTTTTGATATGTTTTAGTCGACATCTTATTGAACAAGTGTCATGAAGGATATTTATTCATTTGAGCATGGGAAAATTAGTTTTTCAGGTCTGCAAATGGACTGTACAGCATGAGCCGTAAAAGGCAAAGTCATCAAATCCAATTTGAGTTCTTCCTCTCTTTTTGCAACACATTGCTTATTCCTCCTCCTCCTCATGCCATTGGGAAAAACACTTAAAATCTACAAACAACCACTCATTAAATACAAAAGCAAAGATTAAAGAAAAACAATACAAATACTCTAATAGATTTACATAATACAAAAGAAAATACTAACAAATATAAATTTAAGGATAAAACTTGTATTAATTTTGTGTTTATCACCACACCTCAACTATTTATTTATTTTCATGTGTAATACTGTTTCTTTATTGGAGCCACACCTCACATCTCACTGAGGGTTAAAAATTCTCCTTTTCTTCATTCTTAGAATTGCATTAGGGTTTCTTATAATTGGTTAAATTATTCTTTGAATTTCTTCTGTTATATATGGTAAGCTTCATATTGGAAAACGAGAGAGGAGTGATAACTGATGAAGAGAATTGGGAGAGAGAAAGAAAAGGAGAGTTGGTGAGAAAATAGAGATAGGAGGTGCGATATGAGAGAGAAGAATGGGGGTTTAAGTTGCAAAGGGAACACAGATGGAGAAGACGTGAAAAAAAAAAAATATTTTGAGTGAGAGAGAAGAAAGGGGATTTTAGTTGTAGGGAAGAGAGGTAGTGATGAAAGGAAGACTCAGATTAGAAGAGAGAGAAATAGAGGGAGAGATGAGAGAGAAGAAGAGGACTTTTGAGTTGCAGAGGTGAACAAGGACGATGGAGCAGGCGTGAAAAACAAAATTTAGAAGTGTAAAGTGTTTGACAGCTGTCAGGAGTTAATTGGCCAGGAGATCCTGGCGTGGATGCTGACTTTGGTATCCCGTGCCAGGAAAGTTTTTCTCCATTGAAGGGGTGAGTGAAAAGAGACAGTTTAAATGTGTATTGGAAAGTAAAATACATTTCTTAAATATTTTATTGGGTTTAATTACTCAGGAAAATTGGAAAGTTACTTATAGCTGTTAAGGACAATAAAATGGTTTTATATTTATTATATTTAAATCATATGTAATCAATAAAACCATTGACCAGCCACCCACTGTCACCAAAATCAATTTGTTGACTAAAAAACTTGACTATTGCCTTCTTTTCTTTTCTTTTCAATTCATCTAGTGAATCTTCGTTAGTTTACGTCTTTCAATTTGATTAATTTTGTCCGGTTTTTAATTGCAGACAAATTTAGTTGGTGAGGGGCATTTTGGTCTAAAATTGACCTTTTGCCTAAAACTATTGATTGATTATGTGACTCTTGGTGTCGTTTTGTTGGCTGGGAAGAGAAGAGAACGAATGATCAATTATTCATGCAATTGAAGAACTTGGTGTGAAAATGGCGTCGTATTGGCTGGTGTCTCCCTCTCCCGCTTCGCCTAGGTTCCTGAAACCCTCGTTTTCTCTCTCCCGCACCCTATCCGCAGGCGCAGGCTCTTCTTCTTCTTATAACCCAGTACCCATCACAAGCAGCAGCAGCAATGCTCCTAACACAATCCCTTATCCCAACGCAAGCCTGTTGTTGTTGGGCCCATTCAGTCAAAGGCGCCGGCGTTGGAGTCCCAGTTGCGTTAGCTTTGATCTCAGACGCCGAGCTCACGTGTCGAGGAGCTCGTCTTCTGCATCCACAGGCCCCGAGAAGGACGATGAGGCCGCTGCCAAGGTCGCAGTTGAGGGTTCTACTTGGATCGACTTGTATTTGCCGAGGCAAGCTCGCCCTTATGCTAAGCTCGCTCGGTTCGACAAGCCCATCGGCACGTGGTTGTTCGCTTGGCCTTGCATGTGGTGAGTGAGTCTGAGACTCTGAGTCATCATTTTTTACTAGTTCGAATTTTAATTAAGGTATATATTGTAATTAATTAAGCTGTCTGAAACTGAAATTAAGATAGGTAGGTGTGGTTGTTTTGTTTTGCGGGTGCACCGTGCAGGTCAATAACATTGGCAGCAACTCCAGGAGTACACCTGCCTGACATTAAGATGTTGCCACTATTTGCATTTGGGGCTCTCTTTGTCAGGGGCGTCGCATGCACCATAAACGATTTCCTTGACCGGGATATTGATGCCATGGTACATTAGAGCATCCATAATCATGTTCCTTATTTTTTAGTTAAAATTTAACTAAAAATACTAGAAAACTATTTTAGGAACTCTTTATAAAATGAAAAATTCTAGGCTTATCATATTTTTCATATTTTTCATACCACATTGTATACTACCTCTTTTAATAGAAGTGGGCTCCACCTCCAGAGCCGGCCCATGAGGCCTGTGCAAATATGGATGTCGAAGGCCCTACATATACAAGTAGGAAAAAAAAATCCATATAGAAACAAAATTTTCTGAACACGGGAGGAACACCTTCAAGAAAGAGCTTCCCAGAAAAATTTCTTTAGTCACTCTTCAAATCACAGAGCTGATAAATTGATTTTCCAATTTCAATGCTCAGTGAATTCTCATGTGAATGAGGGACATGAGAGAGGGAGAAAAGAGATTGTGATTGGGGGAAAGGGCTAAAACTTGGGTTTTTACAATCCAAAATTTGATGGAAGAGGGTGGTACACTTGGTCCTAAAAGAAATGGATTTAATTTGATGGAGGAGAGTGAGAGAGACTCACTGAAATAGAAAAAAATATTATAATGATTTTGCAAGCGCGAGAGTTGGGAAGAGGGAAAACAGGTTTCAAACCATAATAAATAAATAAAAAGAAGAGTTGCGGCGTGAGAGAGAGCTCTCTAAGTCGTGGAAGTTGTTGATAATTAATATTCAATTCAATTTTGGTTTTGGTTTTGGGGCCTTGCATGTGGCGTTGTGGGGTGATATTTAATATTTCATTTTTATTTTCATGTTTTAATTAATTGAATGCGTTGACTCGAAAAATTTGAGGCCCTTAAATTTTGGGGCCCTCTGCGGTCGCACAGCTCGCACACCCTATGGGCCGCCTCTGTCCACCTCTATTAGAGATGTGGTATACAATATGGTATGAAAAATGTGATAAGCCTAACATTACCCTTATAAAATTTCAACTTCAATCATACTCTCTAATTTAGGAGTCTTTTCTCTCTCCTTATATTTAAGAGCTCTTAGAGGTCTCCTTATTTTATAAGTTGAATAAGGAGCATGATTGGAGGTGGATTTTGCCACTTCCTCCCCTAAATTTTATCTAAAAAGATGATTGAAGGAGTTCATCGTGGATGCTCTTACATAACTTCTTTCTCATTAAAGATAAAAACATAACATTAATTTTATGCAACTTGAGAGTGATGCACATGATGATATTAAATAATTATGCAATTATTATTTCAGGTGGAACGCACAAAGTCGCGGCCACTTGCAAGTGGTGTTTTGACACCTTTTCAGGGGCTCTGTTTTCTTGGATTTCAATTGCTTTTGGTTATTGGGTTTCTCCTTCAACTGAATAATTACAGGTCTTAGGGTTTGAGAAACACCCTTATCGGATTCATTCCGTATTGTATTTCACTATTTCAAACTGTTTATTATATTATGTAATTAATAATGATTAATTGACAGCCGCGTTTTGGGGGCTGCGTGGCTGTTGCTAATTTTCACCTATCCCCTTATGAAGAGGTTGACATACTGGGTAATTAAACCTCTGCATGAATCCTGAAGCTTGAGTAATTAATAATTAGTAAATGGTAGCTATGATGACGTTGTGTTATGTGCATCATGCAGCCTCAAGCGTATCTAGGTTTGGTGATCAGCTGGGGGGGTTTATTAGGATGGGCTGCAGTTAAAGGAACCATTGATCTAGCTATAATGCTGCCCTTGTACATTTCTGTATTATTCTGGACACTCGTCTATGATACCATATATGCACATCAGGTATGTACGTAAAACAGTATTTGAGTGTCACGAAATTAGTTAATTACTCATCATGACCTTGTGCTTGCATTGCAGGATAAGGAAGATGATGTGAAAGTAGGTGTCAAGTCTACGGCATTGAGATTTGGCGATTCAACCAAGAAATGGATTACTGGGTTTGGAATTATATGCATCACTAGTCTTGCCCTCGCTGGATATAATGCTGAAATTGGTTTGGTTCTTTTCCTTCTTTGTTTTTTTCTGTCACGTTTCATAACTATATAACATGTGGCATGGAGCAGGTTGGGCATACTATGCAAGTGTGGGAGTTGCATCTGGACATTTAGCTTGGCAGATATTGACAGCTGACCTTTCGTCCCCGCTTGATTGCAATAAAAAGTACGTGTTGCCGTATAAATATATGAATTTGCATTGATAATAAAATTTGGGTTATTATTGCCTAACTAAGCAAGAATTTGGTGTTGTGTTGGTTCCAGATTTGTGTCGAACAAGGGGTTTGGTGCTATTATTTTCATTGGAATCCTACTTGGAAGACTTTTCCCATGATGAAGATGCTGCCTAATTCTCGCTTTGGTTAGCTGCTGCTGCTTTTTTCTCACGGAGTGGGAAATTGGAACACAAAGGCAAAACAAAGAGAGACGGACAAAAATGGGGGATTTGGTTTAGGATGTTTTATTTTTCCAATAATAATAAAAAGAGGAAATTACCCTGGAATCCATTACGGATAAATTTCCCAAGATGTACATGCCCTAATCCCCAAGATATTCGGGAATCTTTAATTATGTTGATTTAATGTGGGATTGTGTTTCTGTTGTTGAAGTGTCCTTCCACAAATTTTATATGCAAATGAAAAAATACCAATAAAAAAGAAGAAAAAGGTGGACTCTGTTTGGGTGGGATGAGGGAATTTGTGTATGGAGGGTAGGTGTTCCATGGTAGAGAGAGAAAAGAAGGAAGGGGGATAAGGAAGGGAGATTGGAGGAAGGGGTTGTGAAGAGGAAGGGGGAATGGATTTCAAGGTAGGTGGGGTTGGTTGGAGCTGTTGGTGGCACACATGTGATGCGAGAATGTGAGAATTTATTTTTTTCAAATTTAATTGTTTAAAAGATATACAATAATTTTAATAATAATTTTTTCATTTTTAAAATGCCCTACAATACCTTTTAAAATGGATGGTGTTAAAGTCAGTTGACAAATTATGGATTTTGAAAAATTAAGGTGGCATTTCTCTTAAATTTTTCTTTAAAGTGACAAATTGAAATTAAGGTATATATCCAGGTAACATTTCTCGCAAAAATTCCTTAAATGTACATCTATTTTCATTACTAACTCTTTCTTATTCATGTGACATAATAAATGGATTCGGTTGAGCTTTCTTTCCTAGTCTAATCTTCTCGTAACCTTGTGAAATTTGGGAACCATATAGAAGAGAGAGATATACAAAAACATAAAATAAAATAAATAGGCCAAGGGAAAATACTCAAAATAATTGTGAGCCCTAAGATTAAATTTTGGACATGCGGTTACAAGTTTAATTAAAGTTAGGAGAAAATTAGATTAGCATAGAATCCCAACTCATAAAAATTAAATTGAAAATGTAGGGCTTATTGAGTATTCTATTTGAGGGGTTCAACAATGAGAAGTTTAAGAGTGAGGAGCTTATTTGAGGGGTTCAATCTCATCATCAAACTATTTAAAATATTTAGGCCCCGTTTGGTTCACATAACGGATTTGAGGGGAAATTACTTCCTATGTCATTTCTCAAGGGGTAAGAAATGAAGATTCATTTCTCTTGTTTGGTAATCCTAGGAAAGTAATCAAAAAATACAATTTTATTTCCTTTCACATGTTTGGTTTGTGTAGGAATATGAAACAAAGTTTGTTTAATTTTTCAATTATACGCACATGAATCAAATAAAAAAATAATGCATTTAATGCTATATTGTAATTCTAAATTGTTAATGAAGACAATATGGTCATGAAAAATGTTAGAAATGTGCCATAAGAGCCAATACATTTGATGTGATCTCCTTAGAATACATTTCGTATATGATATATAAAGGGCAAATTTATTTTGTTATCTTTTACATCGTGTAAAGAAACAAATGTCCAAGGTATGCTAAATAAGAGATAAAGTAATCTAAAGAATATTAGATTTGGAGACCTTTAATCTCTAACCTTAGCATCCCAAAATGTTCCTAATCATAGGTTATCAAATGGGCATTGATAAACCATCAAGATTAGCACATGTTATGTATGCTCAATTGGGAGGATGGTTAGTCTCAAACCATTTGTGTAGTTGACATTAATACAAGTATGTGGGTGCTCATTAGTGAATGAGTACACTGAACGCAAATCAACCGTAGTCTCGTATGGAATATTTATCTATATGTCAAACGAGAACTCATAGTTGCAATAATGCAAATTAGTCCTTAGACCTGAGGCATCATGGTTGTCCTCGTTATTGATCTTTGATAGCTCTTAAAGGCAAGCCATAAAAGATTTGTCTTAAGTGTTGTTGGAATCTCTTAATTCATCATAGGGGCATGTGAATGTACAATAAGGAATCTCTACTTCGATAAAGAATGAGAATGTTTCAAGATGTGATTCAGTAAATCTTTGGCCAAAGTATTTTGAGCTTGATTTAGAAAGTTGTTCTTAATTATGTTCTTTTGAATCACATGAGGTTGTAAATCATATTAGGGGTTTGACATAAACAATCTGTACCCTAATAATATGATTTGAAACATTGTATAAGAGAAGGATCGTATTGCATTGCAATTCCAACTGAATAGGTTCTTCATCTATTATGGTTAGCTTGGGTAGCCTTGATATATTGCTAGATGTCACTCTTGGCTTGTGGAAGTCCTAGGATTAATTGTGATCGATCTAAATAAAGGAAGAATTAAAAAGGGGTTTTAATTCCAGTTGGTTAGAAATAGTTCTTATATTTTCCCCACTGCCTTGCTAATTAGAACCTAATGGATCGCACATCTTAAATGGTTAACTTTGAGTAATACAAATGAGAATGAGGAAATCAATTTGATTGATTTGATGTTGATGATTTACTATGTGTAAAAACGTATTTGGGCCTCGGTAATAGTTAACGGGAAGCCCAAATGGTTGGGTATCAAGCCCAAGGGCTTAAAACACCTAAATATTATGGTTTAAGTGTCATAAGGCTCAATTTTGGAAGCCCAATGGGTTTTGGCCGAAAATGCTTAAGTAAGTATGTATGTGAATTGTTTCCATAAGCTCATTAACACACAAACACAATCCAACATCAACCAAATGGGTTTGGGAGATCAAAGAGAGATAAAAGAGAGTTTTCAAGAGTGAAACACTTTCATCTTTCAAAGTGGTTTAGATTGAAACCAATCTTGAGAATCTTGCACTAGCATCCAAGTATTCTCAAGATACTTCTTCTCATCTCAAGGTTCCATTGGTGTGGAGACTTAGAGGCCATATACTTTTGTGGCTCACATGGAGGAGAAAGATCAAGGAGCAAAGATCAAAGATCAAAGAGGAGATCAACAAAGAAGAAATCATCAAGAGAAGACCAAACACAAATTGGTTCATATAATTGCTTCAAGGGTAATTAGATCTTATCATTTCTCTTGAATTTTCATTTATGAAAAACATATTAATGTTCATAGCTTAATATACTTGGAAGAAATTTTGTTTTTGAATTTAAACAACCACCATAGACTTCCGCTGCGATTAATTTGATTAAATGCATGTTTAATATTCAAATGAACTTTGGAAAAATGTTTTGAAATTCCTACAAAATGTGTATTTAATGTTGGCTGATTTTCCCAAACTTTCTCATGAGGAGGAAAACAAAACCCAAAGAGGGATGAGGGCTTCACTTTCCCCCTACTTTCCCATGTGGAAGGCAACGATTTCTTATGCTTGAACATACCAAACATGGGAAAACAATTGATTTCTTATCCTACTCATTTATCTTGAACCAAATGGGGCCTTAAGTCGATTGATTTTCTTATATTTGTTGATGGTGTGATTAGTCCTCGCCTACGTGCAGGGGATACCTTGGTTTCATCCAACAAAATCAACTTTTACATAAAAATAATTTTAAGGCTTAATTGCTCCAGTGCGCGCCTGAAACATTGGTCAATTCCACAGTACCCCTTAAAGGTAAAGTGACCCACTTTTCCCTCTTGACCGATGTTTTGTATTTCACTTTGCCCTTCACCGTCAAAGTCTCTTGAAAATTCCGTTAAAAATGTTGTCATGGCACCAATGGGACCCACTATTTTGCTAAACTAAGTGCCATGTGTGAAGAAAAAAATTAAAAATTAAAAAATTCATTCATTTTTAAAATAACAAATACAAAATGAAAAATTTAATAATAAATAACAAAAATTCATTCATTTTTAACTCTTGTGCCCTCTCTCTCTCTCTCTCTCCCGTGCCCTCCCCCTCCCACCATCTAACAAGCCACTGCCCAATATCACCCACCCAACAACCAACCCTTACCACCCTTCCACCACAAAACTTCTCAAGACACCCAACCTATCTCTTTGTCTCTCTTTGTCTCAAGTCCAGCCCCCAAAATTCAGTGCAAGCAAAAGACCACATTACTCATAATTTATTATAATATGGCCAATAGATATGCAAAAATAAAAAATAAATAAATAAAAATGGCTCCAACCCAGCCCACCCACCAAGACCTATTTCAATTTTATTTTCACTTATTATGGCTTATTTGCTGATATTTGTGAGAAACAAAACTTGAGGTTGGGAACGGTAAAATCTATAGCTATCTCCAAGTTATTAAAAATCGATTAATGAACAAAGATGTATATTGGAGAATATCTAGTTTTAGGTTATGGTGGTGGTGGAGGGATAATTAGCGGTTGTGGTGGGGTGAGGTGGAGGGCCAAATCAGAGAGAGAGAGAGAGAGAGAGGGGGATGAAGGGGGTCGGTGCGTGGGTGTTGGGTTGTCTGGGTAGGGATGGGGTTGGGGGTGGGTCACGGCTAGGGGTAGGGGTGGGGCTGGGGATAGGGTGCTATCAGATGATGGAGAAATGAAGAGGGAGAGATACAACAGAGAGTGACGAAGGCTTCTAGGGAGGGGGAGAAGAAGATATATTTTTGGTTTATTAAGTTTTCCATTTTTTATTGTTTATTTTTTTTCTTCACACATGACAGTTTAGCAAAATAGTGGGTCCTATTGGTGTCACGTCAGTATTTTTAACGGAATTTTAACAAACTTGATAGTGAATGGCAAAACGAGACACAAAACGTCGGTTAAGGGGCGAAGTGAGTCACTTTAATTTTAAGGAAGTAATGTGAGAATTGGCAATGTTTCAAGGGGCATTGTAGCACTTAAGCCTAATTTTAAAGTTCAAAACCCAAAAAATCGTGTTTGATAGGCACAATTTAAAAAACTCAAAACCCAAAAAACTAAAAAACATCACATAATTAAAAACAGAAAATATACAACGATTTTCTTTAATTTTTTTTTCTCGGGCTCGCGTTTTAAAGCTCAGAAGCTTGAAGCTCTCTTGTTCCCTCTCTATCTACATCTCTTCTCTTCTCTCTCATCAGAAACCCTAGAAATTGGGGCTTCTTCCCATGTCAAACTCCAATATAGAGGTTAGTTTGTTTTTACTCTGTCTTTTCTCTTTTGGTTTCTTGAATTTTGTTGGATAAATTTATCTGGGTTTTGTTTATTCGTCTATTTTCTATATATCCCCTCAATTGTGATGTTGGAGGAGATAGAACCTCGATATATAGCTTGAGGAGGGTCATAGCTTTGTGATAGCGAGGTGAAGCCAAGACTTTGCCTAATTTTCATTTCCTTTCTTTTTATGTGTAAATAGAAAAGTTGCTTCTCCTCCGGTCCTAGTACTGCTAGCCTATAATCTGAATTTGGAATTGTCATTATATCAAGCATTGGACCTCTGTCCCTGCTTCCATATCCTCAAGCTGGAATGCTTCTGATTCCACTCCATGCCACTGGACACTTTGATTTGGCCTTGTCTTGTCACCATTATATATAATGTGCTCCATGTAATGGATCCTTAGCTTAAGATGTAATGGAGGAAATGATTGTAATTCGGCATGCCCTTTCGGAATGCAATTTAAATCTATCTATCCCCTTCTTTTTCTTCTCTCAAATTTGCAGTGGTAGTTTGGTTGAGGGGTGTTTTTTTTTTTTTTTTGGTTTAATTAAATAGTATGGTGCGGAGACTGAGTGATGCATTTGAGTGAATTCTGAAAATGGCGTCGTTTTGGCTGGTCTCTCGCTCTTCGCGTAGGTTTCTGAAACCTTCACATTCTTTCTCCCGCACCCTATTTGCAGTTTCTTCTACTTACCAATTAACCACCACCACCACCACCTCGAAAAATCCTAATCCTAACCCTTATGCCAACGCAACCCTGTTGGGCCCATTCACTCAAAGGCACCGTTGGACTCCCAGTTGCGTCGAATTTGATCTCAGACTCCTAGCGCACATCTCCAGCTCGTCTTCATCTACAGGCGCCAAGAACGACGGAAATCGGGCCAGCAATGACGCCAAGGTTGAAGTTGAGGCTTCTTGGATCGACTTGTATTTGCCGAGACAAGCTCGCCCTTATGCGAAGCTCGCTCGCCTCGACAGGCCCATTGGCACCTGGTTGCTCGCTTGGCCTTGTATGTGGTAAGCGATTCTTACTTCAACTTTTTTAAGTTTGGTTTCTGCAGTGCATTGTTTGGTTTGACGGAAAGTGAAGGAATGTGGAGGAAAGTTTGAGTTTTGAAACCACCTTCACTGATGGCAATTTCGTTTTGTTGAATTTACTTGCTGAAATAAAAACAAGAGTGATCTCTAAACATTGGCAACGATATATTTATTTGTTTAAGTTGAAGTTGTCTGAAAAGACATGCCTGTTGGTGCAGGTCAATAACATTGGCAGCAAGCCCAGGACACCTTCCTGATATTAAGATGATGACACTATTTGGATGTGGGGCTCTGCTCTTAAGGGGCGCTGGATGCACCATAAACGATCTCCTTGACCGGGATATTGATACCATGGTAATGTCCAGTGGCCTTTGCATTTAATTTCATTGCCTGTTTTCTCGTGGAATATAATGTTGTTTTACTTTGGTTTTCTATCTTGTGGTGGTGAGTACCTTTCTCTTTTAACTCCAGGTAGAACGTACAAAGTTGCGGCCAGTTGCAAGTGGTCTTTTGACTCCTTTTAAGGGGCTTTGTTTTCTTGGATTTCAATTGCTTTTGGGTCTTGGAATTCTCCTTCAACTGCATAATTATAGGTTAGTTTACTTTGTATATCTGCCCTTGCATCCGTAGCCTTTTAGTTAATAAATCTAGTTAAACCAATATTATCTGCACGCACATGAAGCTCTGTTTACTTAATTGAAATTGACAGCCGCGTTTTGGGGGCTTCATCGTTGTTGCTAGTTTTCTCGTATCCTCTCATGAAGAGGTTGACATTCTGGGTAATCAAACCTCTGGTTTCTTAACGTACCTTGAAGTTTTCTTCTTTCGTTAAATTTGATGTGAAACTTAACAGTGGACTAATTAATTGGTAAATGCTATCACGTTTGGTGCAGCCTCAAGCCTATCTAGGTTTGACCTTTAATTGGGGAGCTTTATTAGGATGGGCTGCTGTTAAAGGAAGCATTGATCCAGCTATTGTGCTCCCATTGTACCTTTCTGGAGTTTGCTGGACGCTTGTGTATGATACGATATACGCACATCAGGTAAAGCAAATATGTCACTGTAATACTCCCATGGTCAGAAGTTGTAGTTTCCAAGATTTGAGTGTGATGAAACTATGGAATATGCAGGAATAAGAGAACTTTTTCAACACAATCCAACAAATGATGTTTCTGACTATACTTGCAGGATAAGGAAGATGATCTGAAAGTAGGTGTTAAGTCTACAGCATTGAGATTTGGTGATTCAACTAAGGAGTGGATTACTGGGTTTGGAATTATGTGCATCAGCAGTCTTGCCCTCAGTGGATATAATGCTGAAATTGGTTTTGTTTCCTCCTTTATTTTCATATTCTATTTGTTTTATTTTTATAATTTTTTCTTTTACCGTTATTGGAACTTCAATCCAATTCTTTTTCCTTCTGCCACATACTCACACCAATCTTTCAACCATGGAGCAGGGTGGCCATACTATGCATTTTTGGCGGCTGCATCTGGACAATTAGCTTGGCAGATATGGACTGCCGACCTTTCATCCCGGGTTGATTGCAACAGAAAGTGCGTATTTTCGTGATATGATCTGGATTTCAAGTATTCATAGAGGTTAAATAGGTGTATTGCATCAATATTAATTTTGCCATATTACATATCTCCAATCAAAGAGAAACAAAAAAGGTAAATTTTGAAAAAACAAGAATGTAACTTGGAGGACTTCATACACTAGGGAAGGAAAAGTTCATTTAGGTTTAAGCTTTCTTTACTTTGTTTTGCTTTTAACATGATCAGCTTGCCTCAGCATTTGCTCTTGTCTTGGTTCCAGATTTGTGTCGAACAAGTGGTTTGGTGCTATTATTTTCAGTGGAATCCTATTTGGAAAACTTTCATCATAGGGGTAAGGTTACTTTTGGAGTAGTTGCTTCCAACCTTGGGGTACTCCTATTATGGGCTATGTCTTGAATCAAGTTTAAATGATTTATGGGATACTGCTTGTGGAATTTTTGAGGAAGTTGCCAGATTAAATAAGTGGAGGCTGCAAGATAGTTGATATGCGGCACCCGAAGTACAACAATGAAGGATATGAATATTGTCTTTACTATTTGTGGTGGAGAGATGGGTATACTCTAAAATAGACCCTTTTTTTGTAGGGGCAGAACAATTTTGGCTAACATAGGCGTCAATGTTGTAACATTCTTCTTTTTAGTATATGGGGGATGTTGTTGTAAGACCGTTATTTCCAGTTAACATATTGTTTGATTTAAACGAGGTTTTCCTCACCTATTCTTTCTCTGTTACATGGCATCATGTTTTTGTTCAAGGAAAATTCAGAGCAATCTTTGGCAAACAAGACATTAGTGAATAACTAATTAATGAATATTATAAATTGAAGAGCAGCACAGGCAGTACTTCTTCTTGTTTTCAACAGCCATGTGGTGGTTGTTAGTTGAAGCCGTTCGTTATTCTTACATACATACATGTAGGTATACATACCGGAGGATGTTATGTTAATACTACCGATTAACAAGATTAAAGCGAGTTTGGTGTCTTTAGTATGGTATAACAAATGCCACCGTTCTGTTCGTGAGAACTGATCAAAGCTGGTCGTGAAAACTAACAAACGCGGCGGCAACTGCTACTGGACATTTAATTTCTTTCCTTGTTTATCAAAGCAGATCTCAAACCATTTTATTTCACAAATTTCTCTCCTTGCTATATATCTGTCCGATATAACATATACGAAAAAGAGAGATAAATCATGAAGAATCTTTCAGAAGTATTGTGGTTAAACGTAACAGAGGATAATATGGCCCTGGTTTGCGTGGAAATCCTGTTAGCATTTGTCATATGTTGAATTAGTCTACTAGCTCATTAATGAATTAGTTTGTTTAGTCATTAATGAGGTTAGTAGATAGAAGCCTAACTTTGCCTAATAGTTTGGTAGCCTAATAGTTTGGTGTAGACTTGACCTTGGGAATTCCAAGGTTGCCTAACTTTGGGGACTTGCCTAACATTGTGGGCTTGATTACTTGTATATATATGTGTTGATTGTAAGGAATGAAATATAAGTGAAAATCAGAAAATATTCTACAACTCTCATTCTCTCTGCACTTTCCACTCTCGACTCTCAATATTCTCTATGTTTTAGCAAATCCCTCCAGAGTTCACTCAGCCGGTATTTGGAGATATGGTGGTGCGGTGCTAACTTCTCGGTGGAGACGGAAGTTCTACATTTCCAGTCCTCGAAAGGCAAATGGGTTTGGCTTTCTTCACCACCCAAATCCTACATCACATTCTCAGGTGTTTTGGAATTCCCGTCTTTGTCTCTCAAATGCTGGTACGTTAATTTATAATAGCTCTCTCGCTCAATCTCTAACCAGTTAGTAAGCTTAGCAAGCAAGAGTTAATTGACGCCGGTGTAAATTGCAATTTGCATGCCGGAGGTTTGATCCTTGGTCCAGGGGTTCTGGGGAACATCCCTTTCTTACGCCAAATTCATGTTGAGCATTTTGAGTTCAGAACGTAATTGGCACATTGACACTGTTTGGGTACTCGATGTTTTTGTTTTCTGATAGGAGTGAAAATGGACATAAGCATCGTGCTTAGAACAGGGAGGAAGGCCTTGTACACTGGCGTTTTCGCCTCGCTTATCCCTTTAATTCTCAGCCTTCTCTCCCTTAAATTCCTCACCCATCCAAAACTTTTCCAGCTCACCAGAAAAGATATATCGAACCTTGTCTTTTCAGCCATCACCAACTCCCAGTCTTCATTTCCTGTCATCGCCTGCCTCCTCGGCAAACGCAGACTCCTCACTTCTGAACTTGGCCGCTTAGGACTCTCCTCCGCTATTGTCTGCGACATCTTGAGCTTGTTTCTAGATCTTTCACCCGTCTCGCTTCACGTTCCATGAACAAAGGCCAAACCGCTGGCCTCATTCCTACTCTTCAAACCGCCTTCTTCATGCTCGCCCTGATCTTTGCTGTTGTTTATGTGGCCCGCCCTCCATGAATTGGATCATCCAGCAGACTCCCAAAGGAAAGCCTGTTCACAAAGGCTACCTCTTCTTCATCATGCTCGTCGCCCTAATCACCAGCCTCTTTTCCTATTGGTTGGAACTTGGATCAATCTTTCTACTTTGGCCCTTTCATCTTTGGCTTGGCTGTCCCCGATGGTCCCCGCTCGGCTCCAGTCTCGTTCAGAGGTACGATTTCATGGTCTCCGCTGTTCTTCTCCTGCTCTTTGTTACCTCCAATGTGCTGCTGGTGAATCCCAAAGACATGAGTTTTCTAAGCCATGTTGTCAAGGCCAATGCCACCCTCCTCCTTGTGAGTACTGCCGCCAATTAGTAGGCACTTTCGTGCCTCCGGTCTTCTGCAAGATGCCTCTCATGGATGCTCTCGTGCTCGCTCTCATCTTGAGCTGCAAAGGTGTTGTTGAGTTGGGCAACATGACCACTGATGGCGAGACTTTGGACAACGAGGTTTATTGTCTCATGGTATTTGTTATCCTAATCAACGCATGCTTTGTGCCATTGCTTGTGAAGCACTTGTACAAACCATCCAGGAAGTATGCAGGCTATCAGCAAAGAAACGTCTCCTGTCTTAGACCCAACTCTGAGCTCCACACTTGCCTGGATTCACAGACAAGACAACATTTCCGCCGTCATCAATTTGTTGGACGCCTGCTGTCCAACCAAAGACAACCCCATTGGCCTCTATGTCCTTCACCTCATCCAGATGTTCGGCCAAGCCGCCCCTCTTTTCATTTCCCACAGAATGCAGAGGAAGACCATCTCCAACTGTGCCTGCTCCGAGGACGTGCTTCTTTCCTTCTTTAATTTCGAGGCGCGACTTTTGTGAAGCTTCAAGTCCACCCTTTCACAGCGGTGTGTCCATCCGATTCGATGCACGAGGACATATGCACCCTTGCGCTCGATCGGCTCGCATCTCTCTTGATCCTCCCTTTCCATCGGCACTTGGACTCTGGATGGCTCCATATTGAATTTCTAAAGAGTCGTATTTTGTATTATCAAATCATGATCTATTACAATTGTGCAGAGATAAATATATAGGAGACAAACCCTCCTACATGAGACTTAGGGAAGGTAAACGGCAGCGCCTTTAATTAAGAACAACCTTCTATACAAAGAGTTCCTAAACACAAGAAAGAGAACTACATGGGGAACGGCAATACACAGACAAACAAAAAAACGCTGGACAACTTCCAATACAATGCTGGCACGCTGGACAACTTCCAATACTCCCCCTCAAGCTGGATCCAGAAGGTTGATGGATCCAAGCTTGGACAGAAGCCTTTGAAATTGATGAGAACCCAAAGGTTTGGTGAATATGTCGGCCAACTGATTCGAAGCTTCTTGTATAATGGGTCTGAATCACCTCGATTGGACTTGTTCCCGAACATAATGACAGTCAACTTCGATGTGTTTCGTTCTCTCATGAAACACTGGGTTTGATGCTATGTGCATTGCTGCCTGGTTATCACAGGAATAAGGACATAGGATGAGTTGTAAACACACCTAAATCACATAGAAGACCCTTTAGCCATATCAGTTCACACGCAGTTGAGGCCATTGCTCGGTATTCAGCTTCGGCACTTGATCTTGCGATGACAGTTTGCTTTTTACTCTTCCATGTGACCAGGTTCCCACCTACGAAAGTACAGGAACCAGTTGTGGACTTGCGATCTATTGCGTTTCCTGCCCAATCAGCATCGCAATATCCCATGATTTGGGTGTTCTCATTCTTCTTCATGATGATGCCACGACCCACAGACCCTTTTAAGTAGCGTAGGATCCTTTTAACAAGGTTCAAATGTTCGAACTTGTGGGAGATTGCATGAATTGGCTTGCGATACTCACTGAATATGTTATGTCAGGTCTGGTGATTGTTAGGTAGATCAACTTACCAACAAGTCTTTGATAATAGCTTATATTCGTGAGTGGCGTGCCCTCCAAGCTGAGTTTAAGCTTGCTATCAAGGGGAGTTATTGCTGGTTTAGCATTGCTCATGTTAGCTTCCTTGAGCAGATCTATAACATACTTTCTTTGATTAAGAAATAATCCCTTGTGTGAAATTGCCATTTCTATTCCAAGAAAATACTTCAAAACACCAAGGTCTTTAATTGCAAACCTTTGTTGAAGTGATTGTTTGAGCTTGGAGATCTCTTCAGCATTATCACCTGTAATTATTAAGTCATCGACATAGATCAACACAACTAATTTTCCCACAGCTCCAATGCGAACAAACAATGATGAATCGGCATTACTTCTTTTGAAACCAATACTCTGAAGAACTGAACTTAGCTTGGCATACCAAGCTCGAGGAGATTGTTTCAGTCCATAAATTGATTTGTGCAATTTGCACACTAAATCAGGTTCATTGTTTTGAGGATGTCCTGGTGGCAATTTCATGTAGACTTCTTCTTCGAGATCACCGTGCAAAAAAGCATTCTTCACGTCCATCTGATACATGGACCATCCCTTGTTGACCGCAACAGACAATAGAACCCTAACTGAGTTCATTTTCGCAACAGGTGCAAATGTTTCTTTGTAATCCACCTCGAATGTTTGAGTGAATCCCCGAGCCACCAGCCTTGCTTTATGCCTCTCAATGGAACCATCTGAATTAAATTTGATCTTATAGATCCACTTACAACCCACTGCCCTTTTTCCTTTTGGAAGTTTGGTGATGCTCCAGGTTTGGTGCTGGTCTAGAGCTTTAAGTTCTTCTTGCATTGCCTCTTTCCACACAGCATGGTTGTTAGCCTCATGAAAATTTTGAGGCTCACTGTAACTTGAAATATTGTTTAGAAATGCAGCATGTGAGGGAGTCACCTTTTGGTATGATACACAATGGGAGATCGGATGCTTGGGTTTGTAGGTGACAAAATCTTGAAACCTTGTGGGGGGTTGTCTATCACGCATAGGATTGCGTCGTGGTGCTGCAAGTGTTGTCTCACACTCATTCAAATCTTCAGATACATCTTGAAGTTCACCTTGGTTGTCACCATCCTCATGCAGTGTCTCATCAGGCTGAGTGGCTTCATTGTTACTCTCAGTGAATGGTACACTGAGACTTTTATTTGTTGAAGCATAAGGAATGTTGAGCTCAATTCTTGGTAGAGGAAACAAATCCAAGACACACTCCCCTTGAATTGTGGTTTCAAGTAACTTGCTGTAAAAAGGATTAGTTTCATGGAATCGAACATCTTTAGACACAATCATTTTTCTTCAGTTGGGGATTATAGCACTTATATCCCTTTTGTGTTGATGAATAACCAAGAAAGATGCATTTAACAGCTCTAGGGTCCAATTTATCTCGTTGATGAGGTTGGACATGAACAAAACAAATACAACCAAAGACTCTAAGATGTGAAATATCAACTTTTCTTCCTTTCATGACCTCTATGGGAGATTTAAAGCCCAAGACTCGGCTAGGTAGTCTATTAATGAGGTAAGCCGCTGCCATGACTCCTTGAGACCAAAATCTCTTTGGTACATTCATTTGTAGCATTAAAGCTCTAGTTTTTTCAAGTAAATCACGGTTTTTTCTTTCCGCTATGCCATTTTGTTGAGGAGTGCCAACACAACTTGTTTGATGCATGATGCCATGATTGCTCAAATATTGTGTCATGACATGGGACATATATTCGGTGCCATTGTTAGACCTTAAGGTTTGAATTTGAGAAGAGAAATGGTTTGTAACAAGATTATGAAAATCCTTAAACACTTCCATAACTTCGTTTTTAGACTTTAAAAGGTACAACCATGTGGCTCTAGAGAAATCATCCACAAAAATTACAAAATACTTAAAACCATCAAAAGATTCACTCGTTGGCCCCCATACATCCAAATGAACAAGTTCAAACATCTTACTAGCCCTGGATAAAGATGAGCTAAAAGGTAGTCTAGTGGCCTTAGACATATGGCAGGTTTCACATGAAATGGAATCCTTCCCTAGGTTTGGCAACAAGGTTGACAAAATAGGTTGCGAAGGATGAGCTAAACGTTGATGCCACAATTGGTTATCTTGAAGCGAGGTGGACTTGGCTTGAAAAACTCTGGGACTGCTCTTTGATATGTAATAGAGGCCATCTAGGAAAAATCCTTCACCAATCGTCTTCTTGGTGACACAATCCTGAAAAATGACATTGTGAGGAGAGAAGATGGCTAAACAATTCAAGTTATTGGTGATTTTTCCCAGATAGCAGTTGAAATGGAAAGGAAGGAACATATAGGGCCACTGACTCAATTTTATCTGACATCAAATTGATTTTTCCCTTTCCCAAGACATCAGCACCTTCACCATTTGCAATTGAGACTTGAGAAGGTTTTGATAATTTTTCAAACTTATGAAACTTAGACACATGGTTGGTCATGTGATCTGTGGCACCCAAATCTACAACCCAAAAATCATGCAACATATTTACATTAAGAGCAGTTTTGAAAGCATTCATGATACCTTGCATGTCTTGTTGAGGTATGTGTTCAGTGTCTGCCAGAAAACCAGCAAACTTGCCTAGCAACGCTTGACGAGTTTCCATCTTCAATACTGGTTGTATGGTTATTTCCAGCCCCTCCATTTTTGCTTTGAAGATACGATGCAAACTCATTTATAAGTGCAGTTGGATTTGCTGTGAAGTTCTTGAGTGTATCAGATCCATTGAAGATGGAGAGACGGATGCATGGTTGGCTCTATGTGTAGTACGATTCAGCCTTTGTGAGCCCTTGTTTTCTTTCATGAAATTAGGTTTTAATTCTGGGTGCAAAATCCAACATGTCTCCTTAACATGACCAGGGTAGTTACAGTGTTGGCACTTCAAGTTTGGATGCTTCCCTCTCTACTTCCTCTCGTTGGTTAGATAAGCCCTTGCTTCAGATACATTGGCCTTTGTACCAATGTTCATGACTTTTCTACGTACTTCTTCACGTTGAATAGTTGAACATACACTGGTGAAGGAAGGGAGTTCGGTGTTCATGAGTATGTGGCTTCGTAGGTCTTCATATTCTAGTCAAGACTGGACAAGAGTTGAAATATCTTGTCTTCTTCAGCCCTCTTTAGTAACGTAGAAGCATCGAGTTGTATGCGGGCGATATGTTTCCAGCTCATTCCACATGCTCTTCATGCTACCTAGAAGTTGTACAAAAGGCTTTCCTTCTTGTTGCAGGTTGGAGATGTCCTTCTTCAATTGGAAAACGCGTGCAGCATTGTTCTGGCTGCTGTACATTTCCTTGACAGTCTCCCATAGCTTGGATGATGATTCAGAGTCGCTGAATATTTCAGCTAGTTTACGTTCCATAGAATTTAGGAGCCACGACATAACCAGCTGATCTTTGCTAAGCCAGGATTCATAAGTTGATGAAGAAGCATCAGGGGCTTCGATGCTTCCATTTATGAATCCTAACTTGGACCTTCCTCCTAAAGCAAGGGATACTGCTCTCGAACAGGGCAAGTAGTTAAACTCATTCAACAAGACTGAGCTTAATCTTTGATTTGGATTTACATCCACCTTAGACAAATTCACGGATGAAGGAACTTGTGAACTTTCTGCTTCAGACCCAAAAGGATTATCTTCAGCCATTTTGAAGGTTGAAGGAGATCAGATAGAAGTAACGCAGAAGCATATTATTTTCCCTGCTCTGATACCATATTGAATTTCTAAAGAGTCGTATTTTGTATTATCAAATCATGATCTATTACAATTGTGCAGAGATAAATATATAGGAGACAAACCCTCCTACATGAGACTTAGGGAAGGTAAACGGCAGCGCCTTTAATTAAGAACAACCTTCTATACAAAGAGTTCCTAAACACAAGAAAGAGAACTACATGGGGAACGGCAATACACAGACAAACAAAAAAACGCTGGACAACTTCCAATACAATGCTGGCACGCTGGACAACTTCCAATACTCCATCAAATCAAGGATCCGACCATAAGGTCCTTGAACATCAGCGTCCTGAAAGAGCACCGTGCTCTGTTGGAATTCTTGTGAACCGTGGTCCTCTGAGACAGCAAGGCAAATCCTCCTCATCCTCACAAGCACTGCAATACAAAGTTGCCTTGATCTTCTTGGGAGGCGAAGATGATAGGGAGGCATTGGCCTTAACTCAACGGATGGCAGCTGATCCGAGCATCATTCTAACCGTCTACTATCTCACAGCCTCGACAGGAGCGTGACGTCCCCGACTGGGCCGGATTCTTGACATGGAGAGCTTGAGGAATTACAAGGAGGCCCACGTTAGCGATGACGGCTATGCATTCTACACAGAGGAAGTGGCAGAGAATGGACCCCAAACCGTGGCGATACTTCGGAATATTGTGAACCAATATGAGCTTTTGGTTGTTGGGAGAAGAAGAAAGAACATGGAAACCTCTCAAACTTCAGGACTTGATGAATGGAGTGAATTCCCGGAGCTTGGTATTGTCGGGGACATGATTGCCTCTGATGATTTCAGGTGCAGATGCTCTATCTTGGTGGTGCAAAAACAACAATATACGACTTCGTAATGGAAGATTGAGCTAGTCATCGTCTATTGTTTGATTGTCACACGAGGAATTTCAGCAGCACAAACTCTGTGCATACCATTGCCAATTTGCCATGCAGGTGGTGCAGCAAACATGAATTCTTCATCCGCAATCAGCTCTAAATGTGGCAATCTTCTTGACATGTGTTTCAAACAGTTGGTGCTAATCTTGATTTTTGTACAATCCAGGGAAAGACTGTTGGAATTTTTGTGAGTATTTCAAAATACAATTAATTTATTATTTGATTTATTTAAACTAAAATTATTTGCATATTTTTAATATATTAATACTTGTTATTCTAATATCAAATTTAATGGGACGTAACTTATTTGTTTTAATCAGCCCACAGTTGCTATTTTCATAGTCTTTGTCTTGATTTTAAAAAAAACATTTTGGTGTATTTATGCGTCAATTTTAGGTTGACTAATTTTTTGGTCTTGATTTGGTGTATTCATTTTGTTTTTAGCCTTGAGTTGGTTTTGTATTTAATTGGCTATTTGCTGTTGAGCTTTTAAAGCTTTTAATTTACATTCCATGCTGCATCTAACGGTGGGAAATTGTTTGCAAAAACTGGCAGGCAATTTTATGTGATTTTATTGCAATTGGTTTAATGCATTTGAGATGTAATCAACTATATAAAGCCTTAGCTAGTGGGCTAGTGGGGAAGATAATTCGAGCTAAGTTGGAGAGAGATATCAGAATTTTAGAGTTTTTCTATTTTAACTCCACATTTTTTTTTACCACTCCAATACTTAAATCATTAAGCTCTCAAGTTTTATTATTGTGTAAAAAGACAAAAAAAGGTCATCCAACTTAATACTTAACCCTAGTACATCCATACACACACCCGCACACCCGACCATTTGGAAGACATCAAATTCAAATTGAGTTTCTTAGGCAGATGGTATGATACTTATCCTCACACCCATAGACTGAATCTAACTCTTGTCTTTCCCTTCCCTTTTAAAAAACAAAAAAACCAATTTGAGTTTCTTCGTCTTTGATGAATTGACTTAGATATCTTGAAGAGTATGTGAAAGACTGAAGTCAAGATGGTCAAATGCAAAAGTGTGATTGCTGATACAAAATTAGAAGCTCTGGTGACTATGAAGTGTGATTGTTGAAAATAAAACCAAAACCTCCTGGGAATTTTAATAATAAATAAAATAAAACCAAAACATCTAGTACAACTTAATAATAATTATAAAATAATGTTAACAGTGTTTTTATCTCTTTAAGTAATGTGAGGTTGAGGTGAACTTAGAGTTGTAAGGGGCAATTTAGCGGGGTATGGGGTGTGAGGTTGATGAGTTATTATTATTATTATGTTTTTGTTGGGTGTGTATTTAAGGGTATAGTTTGGCAAGATAGTGTGGTTTTCTTAGAAATTGTGAACATTTGAATTAGAAGTTGGGGTGAACAAAAAAAAGTGCTGCATTCAAATAGAAAAACTCGAATTTTATTGGAGTACATTTGAGCAATTATTATTTTATTTTATTTCCTCCACATTCTTTATTTTTTATAGGAAAGATTCAAGTTATTCATCCAACCCAAGTATTGCGAGTGTACACTTATGAATGTTATAGGTTGTTTTATCCTAGAGGGTAGGCCACTCAGGGGTGGCCCTGAGGGTGTGCAAGTGGTACCATGATCGATTCATAATTGTATATCATTTCGTATCCTTCTAGCTTATGATTTGATTATGTTTTTGAGTTAAACTTGTGCTTTTAATCATTTTTGTATTTATCTTTTAGTTCATTGAGCTTTAGGTAACAATAATGGCTTTGGATAGGAAATGATACAATCCATGCATGTTAAGGCCTGATTTGGGTGAATGGAAGAAGAGCTTAAAGACAAACTAATTTTGGTTACAGCCCCTTGCCAGCCCAGTTTCGTAGGTCAACTTCTTGGCTTTGGATCAGCATGCTATGGGGCTCGGATGAGGTGAAGATCTTCATGAAACTTGTTCCAATGGGTGTCTAGTACAACATATCCAAATTTCAGCCCAATTGAACATATGTGAAGTGCTTAGCCCGTCCAACATTCAACCTTACTCAGGAGGATTTGCAGCTGCCAGTTTTTTGTCATGTGCCTCCTTTTAGCCATGTGCCTCACCCCAATTATAACTGACTTTGTACCCAACATAATGAGTGAAGTAGGGAGGCATTCCAGCTATGAAATTCTAAAGGAGCAAGTTGGTACATGATGGAGCTATTAAAGAGAAAGTATGTGCATGCATGTGAAGCAAAAAGAAAGAAAAGAAATGAAATGAAGTCAATTCCAGTCTCTGTTCGGCAGCCAACTTACAAGGCCCAAAACGCACACTTCTACTGCTCCGATGGGAATACTTTATTCATAGAAGTTGTTCCAATGGGTGTCTAGTATAACATATCCAAATTTGAGCCCCATTGGATACGTTTTGAAACCTATGGCCTTCCTACACCAAGCCTGGTTCAGAAAACTCGTTTTTTCAGCAACCAAAAGGCAACCACATGGGTTGGCAGCAAAGGCAGCCACAACTGATCACCTTTGAACTCATGTGAAGATGCTTGAGGTGCAGCAAAAGAAGTATGGAATGAGATTGATTCCAACCACACTAACATAGACAAGATGAAGTGTGAGTTATTGGTTGTATTAAAAGAGGAATGATGGTGTTGGAATTCATCATGATGTTCCTCCCTCTTAGCTCTATAAATAGAGAAGTCTTCAAACTTCAAAACACACCCCAAAGGGGAAGCTATCAACACTTCTCTAGAGCTCCCCTCCTTTCTCTCCCTCAAATTCTCTTAGTTTCCTTTCAAGTTATCAATTGTTGTAACAAAATGATTTTACTAAATTTTCCTTCAAGTTTTCAAGTTTTACTTTAATTTTATTTGTAATGTACATTCTTTCTTAAGTATTCAAGTTTAATTAGTTTCCAAGTTTCAATTATGGTTTTTGTTCTTATTCATTATGCTTATAAGTTAATATGTTAGTTTGAATGATTGATCACCATTTAGGCTTGCATGTTAGCTATCTTGGTTTGAATTAAGAGTAGACACCATGCTTTAATTCGAATTGAACTATGAATAGGAAGAGTATGTATGGACATTCGACAACAGGGATTAGATAAATGCTTGGTTGTTTAAATTGTTCTTCTATTCTGAATGGGTTCCTAATGCTTAATTTTAGGTTAGACAACAAATGATCAAACGAGGGAATTAGGAACACAAGGTTAGGACCAAATACCATGGCTTAATCATACTTTAGCTAGAATCAATCCGTTAATCTAATTGAACTTGGGAACTTATTTGCTTGAGTTATTTTTTTTTTTTCTTGTTTTATTTATTTTCTTTTTTATTTCTATTTTGTGTAGGGGAAACAAATTGGATCATTCAATCACCAATCCTCGTGGGATCGACCTCGTACTTACATATGCTATACTACCAAACGGCTCGTGCACTTGCGAGTATCACAAGTTGAGGATGCAGCTAAATCCATTTTGGTGCAGCTAAATCGACGCAACATACCACCGCACAGGGCCCTGATTTTTAGGGCCCTGATTTTTTTTATGTGTATAATATACGTAGAGTGTTGCTATTTTCACCCACATGTCCTATTTTTCAACTCACCTTATTTTAAAAAATTTAAAGAAAAATTTATCCCTCTGTAAAATGACTTCTAAAACCCTAAAAATAAAATAAATTTTAAATAAATAAATAAAATTTTTCTTTTAACTCTCCATATTCTTTCCATCTTCCTGACCTCAACAAATTCAGCGAGCATCGATCTACCCATCCCAATCGTTTGAAAAGTTAAAAAAAAAATCAAATCAAATTCTTAACTCCACCTTTAATATTGTGTCAGGGTTGGTGGGTGTTGATAATAGAGGCCAAATTATCCTTTAATTTTATTCCATTTTAAAGATTTATTAGTCTGGTTAACCCACATGCGGGTCCTTATTCCATATAACATCACTTCAATTAAAATCCATTGTAGTCTTGTTGGTCGTGTGTTGTTGTGGTGGTGGTGTCGCGGTCGTGAAGCCACCAGGACTGCTAAGGGGTTGATGTGAATATTAATATAGTAGGGTAAGGTCGTGATGTTGAAAACACATGAAGAAGATGAAGAATGTTTTTTTTTGGGTTAAAATTTTTATGTTTTTAACTTGGAGTTGATGGTGTTTGGTTGAATTAATAATTAAAGGGTATTTTAGGAATAATAGAAAAGTAGGATTTTATTTTTTCAAATTTACATAGTGGGTGAGAAGATAAAATGGGTGAGAAAATAGGACATGTGGGTGGAAATAGTAGCACTCTATATGTATAACAAATGTTATATATATACCGAGTGAGCAAATTGTTGACACAAAGACGTTTCTAGTTGTGTTGGTTTGTAGGGCCTCAACTTCTATTCAGGGCTCAACTTCAAAACCTGCTTGTGTTAAAGGCTTGTCCAATGTCAACACCAACATTCAATATCCCATCTACTTTCACAACCACAAACTGAAATAATAAATACCTGATCACAAGGAATTAGTTAGTAATTATGCTATGATATTCATTTTCGCAAAAATAATGCATCCAACTAAGTGAACCAAAATAATTGTATCAAATTAATGATGATCCTGGAATATTGATACAAAATCAATTAGGTGTTAAAAAATATTTAATATCTGAATATGATCTATGATGAAAAAGACTCATCGTCATAAGCATGGTGATTATTCAAAAGTTGTAACATCTCTGACCCAATTTAATCGATTTAATCCAATTTAATTATTTAGTGAAATTTCAATTTTGTCCTTGGGAATAGGGGTACTTTGGTCACTTTAAGAAAAAAAACATTCATTGTATGGCATTACGTAATGGTGTAAGTTTGTGTTAGCTTATGTGAGACCCCAATTTAAGGTTCGCACAGGACCTTCAAAATCTCAAGACTGGCCCTGTTTCGCAAAAATAATGCATCCAACTAAGTCAACCAAGATAATTGCATCGAATTAATGATGTTCCTGGAATATTGATACAAAATCAATTAGGTGTTAAAAAATATTTAATATCTGAATATGATCTATGATGACAAAGACTCATCATCACAATCATGGTGATTATTCAAAAGGTGTAACATATCTAACCCAATTTAATCGATTTAATCCAATTTAATTCTTTTGTGAAATTTCAATTTTGTCCTTGGGAATATGGGTACTTTGGTCACTTTAAGAAAAAAAAACATTCATTGTATGACATTACGTAATGGTGTAAGTTTGTGTTAACTTATGTGAGGCCTCAATTTAAGGTTCGCACAGGGCCTTTAAAATCTCAAGACCGGTCCTCAGGCCACTATACAACCTTGCTACACCGAGATATTATCTCCGAAGGACGAAATCTACTATTAAGGACAATGAATGACACCCATCAACCAAATCTTCCAACAAAGATATCAATTAGAAGAAATGAACATTTGATCATTTAGCATGAGACAACTCATTCCGTGCAGTGCAGGGCCAAGAAGGGAATTGCATTTAAATAAAATAAAATACACAAAACAATGGTCTTTAGTGAAATAAATTGTATGAATATATATTTGGTATGGGATCTCCAGAACCGGCAAATCTCGTGTGACACTCTGACTCTTATGCCCTCTTACAACCTATCATTGTGTGTACCTTTTCCGTGTCCAAATAAACTTCTACAACTTTGGAATTTCCATTGTAATTAATTAATTAGTAGGTAGGAGGATTTCCCGGGAAAATGCATCCATTCTAAATTCTAAATGCACACACTCACAGTCCGAACTAAAGTAGGAACATGAATTAATAATTCCTAATTAAATATTTCCCTACAATATATTTTGATGCCAACTATTCCACCAATACTCTAGGTTTATAGCTTAAATTTAGCTTATAATTTCATAAGTATCGACAAAATTCATTTAAATTGACTCAAATACCCTCGAAATTAGAATCCAATCACACTCAGATTCTAAAGTTGCAGGAATCCATCGCATTTAAGTTTTAGGTTGATTTGGTATTTTATTTTAAGGGTGTCGAAGAGTCTACTCAAATATTTTTTACAAAAAAGTAAAAAATAGTGATTCATATACGATGTAATCTACGAGAAAGTAGTGCAGATTCTCTCAAGTCCGTGTCAAGCAAAAAGTCCATGTAACAGCGACGCTTGAAACTCGCTATCTCCTACTCTTACTATAAATAACAATCACAATTAGTTTTAAATTTTAATTTTGTTTTGGGTCCTAATTAGCGTGTGTATAGGGATCACTCTTCCAACCCATTTTGGATTCTGTTTTGGGAGCCCAAATTTCACTCGTCCTAATGCTAGCTGGCTAAGACCTCCCCTCCTAAAATTAACACAACCAAAAATATATATAAAAAGGCTGAGAGAGCAGGCACAAAACCAACAAGCAAAGGCCGATCGATCGATCGATCAAATCGAATCGAAGAATCAACCATGGAGAGAAGCGTCAGCAAACGAAGCAATGCTCAAAGTGACGACTTTGAAGTAAAACAAACGGCTAAGAAGAAGGTGATTGTGGAAGAGGCATTCAAGACGACGCCGGTGCCTCCATGGACGAAGCAGATAACTTTGAGGGCAATGGTCACCAGCTTTCTCTTGAGCATTGTCTTCAACTTCATCGTCTGCAAGTTGAACCTCACCACTGGTGTCATCCCCTCCCTCAACGTCGCGGCCGGCTTGATGGGTTTCGCCGTCGTCAAGGGCTACACCGCCATGATTGAAAAATGTGGCCTCCTGAAGCAGCCCTTCACTCGCCAAGAAAATACCGTCATCCAAACTTGCGTCGTCGCCTCTTCCGGGATCGCCTTTAGCAGTATGTTTTCAAATTCAATTCATTCATTCATTCATTTATTCTCTTTTGTTATTCATGGAATGGAATGGAAGATTCCAGATCTCTATATTCATATATAATACAAATAGCAGAGAGAGAATTAATATTACATGAATGAATCTAGCAAGAAGAACATCAAAAATTACACCTTTTAGAATAGTGTATCTTTAATTTGGCCTTGCATGTGGAACTTGGATAAAAACAATATAATAATAATAATACTACTCTGTTTGTTCTTAGACGACTAGGATGGATGTTGAGAGAGGAGAGTCAGAGTCAGAGTCAGACACATGTTAATATAATATTAATAAATTTGTGTATGCTTTTTTGCTGCTTACTGATCATCTATTTAATTTAATTTAATTAATTATATGTTGTTTGACATTAATTAGGTGGTACTGCAAGTTATATACTGGGGATGAGTCCAAAAATTGCTGCTCAAGGAGATGAAGGCAACACCCCAATCAACATCAAGCATCTTGATGTGGGATGGATGATTGGATTTCTCTTTGCTGTCAGCTTCGTCGGCTTGTTTTCCATTATGGCCCTGAGAAAGGTCGTTTGAATGTGAAATTACTACTTCATATCATCAACACACACAAAACGCAACATATATTATTAATGTACAAAGATTATATTGGTTTTCTTTCCTTCAATTGCCGACAGATGATGATCATAAAGTACAAGTTAACGTACCCAAGTGGAACTGCAACTGCATACCTCATCAACAGCTTTCACACACCCAAAGGAGCCAAGCTAGCCAAGTAAGCTTTACTTACATATATAAATTTAAGGGAAATTGGTGGCTTTGACCCCAGCTTCAAGTTCAGTTTCTTCCCAACCTCTCCCAAGGGAGTATGGAGTGTTTAAATTTAACTTGCATTCTCTTGTTTTACGCGTTACTGAGATCAACTAGCAAGAAGACACACATGGACTTCATTTCTAGCTTTACTCTGGATTTTCTAATTAAACCTTTGAAATTTAGAACTTGCTTCTCCTGAGTCCTGATTTTGATTATGTGTTCATTTTATTTATTCTTCTTATGAACCATTTAATGCAGGAAACAAGTTTCTGTTCTCTTCAAAAGCTTCTGCTTTAGCTTCGTATTTGCCTTTTTCCAGTGGTTTTTCGCTACTGCCGATGGCTGTGGATTTTCCAGCTTCCCAACATTTGGTCTCAAAGCCTATGCACACAAGTATGTCTACAAGTCTTTCTTAACTATTGTAACTATTGTATTAATATCTTGTCCTCATGAATGCCTCAATTCCAATATTAACTCGGATCGTAAATTGACTGCAGGTTTTACTTTGATTTCTCATCGACATATGTTGGTGTTGGAATGATTTGCCCTTTCATGGTAAATATATCTTTGCTTGTTGGATCCATTATTTCATGGGGAATCATGTGGCCCTTGATTGAGCAAAAGAAAGGTATCTGGTACAGCGCTAATCTATCTGCCAGCAGTCTCCATGGCATCCAAGGATACAGGGTATGCCATCAAACTTCCTCTGCCGCAGTTAGCTTGTTGAATTTCCAGTACTTTATAGCATTTGCTTTATTTCACTATACTTGTTTTAATGTTCTTAATTAATATATTGCAGGTTTTTATTGCAATAGCCATGATGCTGGGTGATGGTTTATTCCATGTAGTCTACATGCTATGCCTGACCACGAAAAGTCTTGCAACACACAAATCAGAAAAGAAACTAGACTCATCTTCATCAGCATCTCCAAATCCTGATGGTCTTGAAGCAGGGTCTTCAGAAGTCGTGTCTGCAAACTATGATGAAGAACGACGAATGGAGTACTTCTTGAAAGACCAAATTCCCAACTGGTTTGCGTTGGTTGGTTATGTTTCCCTTGCAGCCATATCCATCATTGCAGTGCCCTTCATCTTCCCCCCAACTGAAATGGTACCATGTGCTGGTTGCTTATCTGATTGCCCCAGTCTTGGCCTTCTGCAATGCCTATGGCTGTGGCCTCAGCGATTGGTCCCTTGCCTCAAACTATGGCAAATTCGCCATCATAATCTTCAGTGCTTGGGTTGGCCTTGACCGTGGCGGTGTTATTGCCGGGCTTGCTGCCTGTGGTGTGATGATGAGCATTGTCTCTACTGCCTCTGATCTCATGCAAGACTTTAAGACAGGATATCTCACACTCTCATCTCCTCGATCTATGTTCGTCAGCCAAGTGTTTGGGGCAGCCATGGGTTGTGTCATGTCTCCTTTGGTGTTCTGGTTTTTCTACAAAGCTTACCCAATCGGAGATCCAGACGGCGCATATCCTGCACCCTATGGCTTGATGTACCGTGGAATTGCGCTCCTTGGAGTTGAAGGTGTGAGTACCCTTCCCAAAAACTGCGTCACACTTGCGGTGTCGTTTTTTGCAGCAGCAATTGCCATAAACATAATCAGCGAGCTGTTGCAGCGTTATGAAACCAAGTACAGGATCTATAGGTTTATTCCGAGCCCCATGTGCATGGCCATACCATTCTATCTTGGTTCATACTTCGCCATAGACATGTGCGTGGGGAGCTTGATCCTGTTCCTGTGGCAGAGGAAGAACAAGCAAAAGGCCGACGACTTTGCACCTGCTGTCGCTTCTGGTCTCATCTGCGGTGACTCCTTATGGGGTGTTCCAGCTGCTATCCTCGCAATTGTGGGAGTCAAAGCTCCTATTTGCATGAAGTTTCTCTCTGCTTCTGTCAACAACAAAGTTGATTCTCTTTTGAATGGGTGAAGAGGAAGAAGAAGAAGCTTCAGACTTTAAGTTGCTAGCTTTGATTGTGGTTGTGTATATAATGGCAGCTTACAGAATGCAGAAGCTAGCTAGCTAGCTGTTTATTTCATTACTTAATTACATTTATATTCTGATCGATGTTACTATGTTAGTGGGTCGAATTCTCTTCTAGGTAGGTGATCGGTTCATAATTGTATATTAATTCTTACCCTTCTAGCTTATGATTTGGTTATGTTTTTGAGTTAAACTTGTGCTTTTAATCCTTTTTGTGTTTATATTTCAGTTAATTGAGCTTTAGGTAACAATGATGGCTTTGGAGAACATAATTCATGCAATTCAAGCATGTTAAGGCCTAATTTGGAGGAATGGATGAAGAGCTTAAAGACAAATTCATTATGGCTACAGCCCCCTGCCAGTCCAGTTCCGTAGGTCATAATACAAGCTTTGTTTCAGCAACCTACATAGCTCGAATGAGGCCACATTCTTCATGAAAGTTGTTCCAATGTGTGTGTACTATAACATATCCAAAATTCAGCCCCATTGGATAAATCTGGAGTCCGTTTCCTAGCAAACACTGAACCATGCTCAGGATGGATCTTATCAGCGCGGAAAATGAGTTATAAATTTGTTTCGGCCTTAACTTCTTCATCCGACCTTGAATTGGCCCAAATAACATATGGCTGGAAAGAAGACATTCTGAACTTCAATTTCGAGTGCTTAAAGTCCTAATTTGATTAAGAGAAGCCCAAGTTGTAAGCCCTTGAAGTTACTGGTCATGCTGACCTCAGCATGTGCTGGTTGGATGCTTGGTCATGGTGAGCTAGGCATGAGCTATCATTTCTGGTTGGAAGCTTGGTCATGCTGACATGAAGATGAGCTAGGGCTGCTGGTGGGATTTATTGGGGAAGTGCATCAACCATTGAAGATTTTCTAATACAAGTGCATCAACCATTTCAGATTTTATAATTCAAGTGTTGTATGCATTAGTATTATTGAATTCAGATTTTCACTTCCCCTAGGCCTATAAATAGGGAAGTTCTCTAAGCTTGTAATAACACCCCAAGGGGGGGAGCTCCCAAGCACTTCTCTAGAGCTCCCTTCCATTCTCTCCCTCAAATTCTCTTAGTTTCCCTTTGTAGTTTCTCAATTGTTGTAATAAGATCCTTCTACTAAATTTTCTTTTTATCAAAGTTCCCAAACACTTCTCCCATTTCCTTCATCAAATTCTCTAAAGCTTTCAAACACATGTTCTTCCAAAATCCACAAAGTTCTCAACACCATTTTCCCTTCTCTTCCAAAAGTCTCCATGTCTCAAACACTTCACAAACACCTTTCTCTCCCTTCCCTAAGTTATCAAATTCTCCAAGTTCACAAACATTCTCCAAGTTCTCAAACACATTTCTCTTCCCTTCTAAAAATCATCCAAGTTCTCAAACGCTCTCTTCCAAATTCTCAAAGTTCTCAAACACTTTCTCTTCCAAAATCCTCAAGCTTTCCAAACACTTCTCTACTCTCTTCCACATTTCCCTTCTCTTCCAAAATTCTCCAAATCTCTCAAACACTTTCCTTCCTTCCTCAAATGCTCTCTTTAATGTTCTCTAAGTTGTAATTTATTTTTCTTGTAATGTACATTCTTTCTTCTTGTTTTGTTTCTTTTGTTTTCATTTTTGTTTTGTGTAGGAAAAGTGAATTGGATTATTCAATCACCAATCCCTGTGGAATCGACCTCGCACTTACATACGCTAAACTACCAACGGTTCGTGCACTTGCGAATATCACAAGTTGATGATGCAGCTGAATCCATTTTGGTGCAACTGAATCTACGCAACAAGTTTTTGGCGCCGTTGCGGGGATCGGTAACATTGTTTGATTCTATTTGGTTTTCCTACTTTTTATTTATTTTTATCTTTCTTATAACTAGACAGTTTCATGTTTTAAAGTTAATGAGGTTAATTGAGAAGTTGTGTTTGTAGTCCAACTGACAAGGACAATTGTCTAACAAGCAAGAGAACTGAGTTTGAGTCCCAGCTTACACAACCCCCAAAAACAAAAAGGTTCAAGTAGCATGTTGATTATTTTTAGTTTATGGTTTCATTCACTTGCTCTTAATTAAATATCTTGTTCAAGTTTACATAAACACCATATGACTCTTGGACTGATTAGTAAATGAATGGGTAGATATTGAAGACAAACACCATGTTTAAATTCTACTTGGTTCTCTATTGTTCTTCTTGTTCTTAATGGGTTCGGAATTTGTGTTTAGACTAAACACCATAGCTAAATGCTTTTTCTGAATACTTGATTAAAACCACACACCATATGGATAATCATATTTGAGAAAGAACGAACTTCATAAGCTAGTTTGATTTACTTTGATGCTTATTACTTTGAAGCATGAAACTGGACGTGTGTTAATTTTCCTTTCCATTTTAGTTTTTATTTCCTAATCCTTTAATTCTGTTTCAAGTTTTCTGTGTTTGTTTTAACAAGTAATGTCAGCTTAATAAAAATGGAGAGAGATGGCAACCTCAATCATAAGAATGGGGAGTGTGGAGTAGTGGGAGAAGTCGCGACCTCCAAATGCATCACGCTCGACCTAATCGCTTCAAGGGGGAGTATTCCAATCCTTTCTCTTTAGTTGTTTTGTTATTATTTCAGTAATTTTAATTTTCTATTTCTTTTATTTAAAAAAAATTAAAAAGATTTTTTATATGAGCTGACTCGTGGTAACTCCAGTGAGCGTCTCCGTCAATAAATGTGTCTAGGAGTTCTTTAGGCGACACCTTCGGTGTCTAAGAAGTTTGGGTTTTAAGTGGGACCTTTGTGACCCCTCCAACCTTCCCGGATCCCCTGGCTGTGTTTTCTGAGGCCCTTAACTGGTCATCCATGAGTTGCTTGTATATTTGTGTGTTTTTAAAAAAAAAAAAACAAAACAAAAAAAACAAAAAAACAAAAAAATTTTGAAATTTGAGTTTTTATTTTTCCTTTTAAATTGCAATTTCGAACTTCTTTGTTTTTTTTTCTTTGTGTGGTCAGTTGTAAATAATACTAAATTTAAAAATTAAAAAAAAATTCAAGTTGGAACTTCTTTGTTTTATTTTTGTGTTTTTGTTCTGTTTTGTTAGGTTAGGGTATTTATTTACGTGTTGTGGTTAGTTTGTTTGTTTCTGAGTGTTAAGAACATATTTTTATTTCACTCAAGCACTGCATTACAAACAAAGAAAAAAAAAAGTTAAAATTAAAAAACAAAAAAAACAAAAACAAAAAAAAACATTCAAGTAAATTAAAAATAAAAACAACATCTTCATCATCTTCATCTTCATCTTCACGGCATGCCTCTATTCTCTCTTACTTGCAGAATCTGCAGCAGCTCCACATGGTCCTCATTCTTTCTCTCAGTGCTTCCACGTGCTGATTGGCAAGGTGAGCCGCTTCTGGAGTCCGCCACCATAGCCTTCAAGGAAGCTATTTCCTCGCTCATCGCGGCACATTCCCGTGTTCTCGCCAGCGATCGCATGCCCAAATTAGTAGCTGAGACCGCGTGGAGCACCGTTAAATTGTGGGACTCCTCCACTGCTGCCTTGTCAGACCTCTTTGCCACATGCAGATGATCTGTCGATGTGAGCTTGCTGCCAATCATGCCTTCCAGCGCGCTGCCTCTGTTCGGGACTGCCTCAGAAAGGTTCGGTATTGCATCAGCAAAGTTTGAGGCCGTACCGTGATGATATGTGGAGTTTGGGAAGACATGGTTTTGAGGAGCCCTTATCTGCGCATTCGGTGGCGCAAGGGTCAATTCAAGGCTAAGATCATCAAGGTGAGCGCATGAGGATGTCATTGTTTTGTTTCTGAATTTTTTGATGTTTTTCTTTGAGTTTGCAGGAAGAAATGCTGGGTATCATCCGCTTGAAGAGGTGTGGTTTAAATAGACATATGCTGATGAGGGTGCCAACACCATTTCGGATTTCCCGGGCATGCTCGACCTAATTGCTTCAAGGGGGAGCACCTTTACTTTACTTTTTTTTTTTTTTTTTCTCCATGTTTTCTGGTGTTTAATATTTTTGCCCGTTACTTTCATTTTCTAGAGCTTTGTGTTTTTACTTTTCTCTTTCGGCTATCATCTTTAGTTTATTTTAGTTAGGGAACTGTGTTTTCTTTTTCCGTTTGTCGTCTTTGTTTGATTTAAGTTTGGGGAAGTGTGTTTTCCTTTTTATTTTTATTTTATTGTATTTTTCTTTATTCATTGTTTTTCTTTTTAATTTAAAATTAACTTGTTTTTTTTGTTTGACAGGTTTCTTAAGAATTTGGTTGGAAGAAGAGACAAAATTAAAGATGCGTCTTGGACACCTGGTGCAAGAATCCCATCTCTTCTTTTAAATTCTTGTTTGAATTGTGTGTTTATTTCAGTTTTTATTTAATTATGTAGTATAATTTAAAACTCATAGGATATTCTTTGAAGGAGCTAAACTTTTGGTAACTCCGATGAGCAACCGCAGTCTATACAGTGTCTAGGAGTTCTTTAAGGCGACACCTTCGGTGTCTAAGAAGTTAGGGTTTTAGCGGGACCATTGTGACCCCTCCAACCTTCCCGGATCCCTGGCTGTATTTTCTGAGGCCCTTAACTGGTCATCCTTAAGTTTTTTTCTTAAAAGAAAAAGCAGTTACTTGTGTGTTTACTTAACTAAAAATAAAAATGCATGTTTGGGTTTTCATGTTTTTGTTTGATCGTCGTTCTTTAAATTTAGGGTTATTCGTGTCTTTTGAGATAACATAACGTTTTTATTTCCCAATTAAAAAAAAAACGCACATACATTTTTAAAATTAAAAAAATAAATAAAAGTTGAAATCATTTCTTCTTGGAGCTCGGTGTCTGGACCATAGGAGCTTTTAGTTTGGCCCTCTGGCTGTCCTCTTCCGGGGCTTCACGCACAGCCTCTTGGGGCTTATCACTTGAGCTCCCAAAGATCGCAATCTTAGCTTCAGTATAACTTTTTCTCGCGATCTGGTTTCTTGCGTTTACCCGGTCGGTCTAGGTCTTCCAGCTGTTTTCGCATGTCGCGAGAGTACAACTCTACAATCTTTGTTAGGTTTTTATTCTCGTCCCGCAACACTTCTAACTGGTGTCGATTCACCTCCACTATCCTTGACCGCTCCCTTTTCAAGCTTTTTATAGCACTCTGACACTCTTCAACCATACTGTGCTCCGCCGCCAACTGACCTTTCAGCACCTCTACCTCATGGGACTTCGCAGTAGGCGATGAACCAAACTTGCGATACATGTTGTACTCTGCATGCTCAGTGCCAGGGCATCACTCATGACCCGATTGTCATCCCTTGTCCCGAACACACGTATATCTTTAGGAGTCACCAAATTTCTGCCAACTCCAATGGCAACATCGTTGTCCAGGAGTATTGAGTCATTGACAGGTCACAGGCCCCGTGCGGAGGCAAAGTAGGGCATCCATACTGGTGCTCCTGCTTGGCCTCGTGTTTGAGTCGGTGGAGCTAGGTTGAGATCCAACGAAAAGGGGTAGGAAGAGGCCATTTGATTTCTCACTTTTTTCTTGCTTCTTTTCTCTTTTGTGTTTCTGAGTTTGTGTTTTTTGTTTTTTCCCCCCTCTTTTTCCTTCTTATAGACATAGTCTTTCACAAAACCCTAGCCAGTGCAGCGTCTAAGCATTTTCTGAAATCCAGCATTCCTGGAGTCCCACAACCTTCTCACTTTCCAACCGTACCCAACTCATTTATCTCGACATGTCTTTTCTGAATGGACGCGTTCAGTAAAGTCTTCGCGCCTTTCCATGACCCCGAAATTTCCGCTTGTGAAATCTGCGCGCTTCAATCTCGACACGTGGCTTCTGCTTTCTGCCGTGACTAACCATGAGACGACATCAGGGACCACATTCCCTCTTTTCAGGAAATCCCGCTTTGCGCTCATAATTCACGTTTTATGTATTTAAAAATTTAAATTAAAATGTGTGGGCTTCGGAATTCATTTTGGGTTGGATTTTTCACTTTAGTTTGGGTTTCAAAGTTGGTTAAATTCACCGTGGTTTGTGTTTCGAAATTGTGGGCTTTGGGCTTCAAAATTTTTTTTGGGTTTCAGAATTGTGTAATTAGGGTTTACTGTTTCATTTTTTTTTTTTGTTTGTTTGTTTGATTTGTAATTTTTATTTTGTAATGATTTTATTTTATTTTTGTGTGTTTTGTAATTTTTATTTGATTTAATACCTTTCATCTGTTGTTATGACATTGTTTGTGGCTAATTTTTAAACATTGAGGACAATGTTCATTTCTAGGTTTGGGGGTATTGGAGTTTAGCATGTATTATTTTATTTTTTTTCTTAATTTAAAAAAAAAATTGCTTGTTTTTCTTCTATTTGAGTTTTGTTTTTGTTTTGAGTCACTTTCCGAACACTTATGATGAGATAGTGATAAATCTTTGCATGACTTAAATAAAAATTGGATTTTATTTTATTTTAGTGTTTTTTATTTATTAAAAATATAAAAAAAAAATTGGCATTGTTCTATCGTGATATGTTTGAAACCTTTGCACTTGCCATTTGTTTCATAATTTTCCAATTAAAGGATTTGCATGATCTAAAGAATTGTATGAAGCATAAATTAGACTTATATAACCAACCATATAAAGTGAGCTTTTGAGCCTTGTACTTCAATTCATGAGTGTTATACATACTCTTATTTTCTTGTCATCTAAGTTGTTGTTTGATCTCATTATTCATTGATTTGGTTGAACACTTAAAAGTCATTCATTCTTGTGCAATTTGACTTCATGACATTTAAAGAAATGATATTAAGGCCTTCTTTGGATCGTTTGTGCCTTTCAAGCTAACCTTATGCATGCTTAAGCATGATTTTCAATTGTTAACCATTTTGAGCCTACATGTAACCCTTTTCTTTCATTTACCAATTTTATTTCCTTGCCTTAGCCCGAAAAACAAATATTTACCTTTCTAAGGAACTCATGAGCTTTAATTTGGATGTGTTTTTCATGCTAAGTTTGGGAAGAGGTGTTACATTTCGAAAAAAAAAAGAAAAAAAAATCACACAATTGGTGAAAGAAAAGAGAAAAGTTAGGTGGTGGTTCATTGAAATTTTCATTTTTGGGCCTTCAAAATAAATTGGTGTTTGTTCAATTAAAGGGAAGGAGTATGAACCATTGTAAATGAAGGTATAAGGAGTTTTGATCATGTAAAAGAAAAAAATCTAATCGTGATGATTCGAAGTCTTGTAAACAATTATTTTATGCTCTTACATTGCGAGTTCTTTGGACTTTGTATTATCCATACCCTTCATTTCTTACTCACCTTACACCCTTGGCCCCATTACAACCTATGTTAAAGACCTAAATTGATCTTAAATGTCATGTGGTTGAATTGCATCCATTTTCTTACTTTTAAGTGTTTGGCATCCTTCTTGAGATTATATTAATGCAAGTTCTTCATCTTTCTATTTCGAGTTAAGTCCTTTATGGTTTAACTCTAATCTAGTGTTTATAACTGAGTGTTGCATTATAGCCCTCTTCTGAGTGATTCATTTGTGAGAGGACAACTTTGGTGAGATTTGAAGTTGAACTTGTGCTTTGTATAATTTTTGAAATTGTGTGAAAACTAAGATTGAGGAATTTGTTGCATTTGGCTATCACACTACTACACTTTGAGCATATTATGTTTTGAACTTTGCCGCTTTGTAAATAATGTCTAGAATTGAGTTTTTATTATTAAAACTTTTGAGTCATGTGCATGAGTCATTTCTCTTCAGAAAATGTTCGGAAAGATTGTTTTGAGTTCTTTGTGTTTTTGTTTTTGTTTTTGTTTTTGTTTTGTTTTTGTTAATTAATGTATTTATGTTTGTTTTTGGTTTTGGTTTTGCTTAAGGACTAACAATCTTTTAAGTTTTCTAACCATTTTGTTTTGTAGAGTTAGAAAAATGTTTGTGGGTATTCGTATTGTTAAAACCCTCAAGAGACACAACTCCTCCTACTAGGGATGCCTAGAGGTTTAAAGGCTTGTTGCATATGCTAAATGCAATCGAGTTACCTACGAAAGTGGTTTAGTTAACTTCTAGTTTTGTTTTTAACTTTGTTTTGTGTTGTTTTGCTCAAGGACTAGCAGTAGGTACATGCAAAAAAGAATTGGATTTATGTTTCCTTCTTCATGATACTTTTGTTCCAACTTTATTTATTGTTTACGCTAAATGAGTAAGCTTATATATATTTAAAAAATTAGGGAGATTCACTATTATACCCAATATAGGAGCCCAAATTATAAAAAGACCAAATATGAAATGGACTTTAAAAACACACCCAAAGCCCATTTACTAACGTAACAAAAAGGCTTTTAACTTCTTTTAAATTATAAAACTGTCATTGATTTTCTAAAACAAACTCAACCCTAAAACCTCATAAAAAAAAACTCAAAACACTTAATAGGGCATCAAAGTAATTTAATAATCAAAATTAAATTTAATAGGGTCAGCTATCATTTTTTGGGTTTTTTTAAATTTGTTTATAGAAATTAAATGATGTATGATTTCATTATAATTTTAGTGCTAAAAATGAATATATAACTAAATATTTCAAAAAATTAATCACACACTTTGACTGAAAAATTGATCTCAACAAAAGAAAAAACTTTAACTGCCCTACCTAACATAACTGAAAAGTTCATATATAGGCCCAGAAACAACTTTGGATTGGATCAGTGTTTACCTTTGGGGCCCAACGATACTCAGCAAAACGACAGTAATTAGCCTACTTGTCATTAGTCTTCTTTTTCTTCCTTTTTTTGATAACTTAAGTTATCATTATTCTTCTCTTCAATAAATAATCATCACAGTTGTTATTTTTTCAGTGAACTATCCTATTTAAAATACCATTGGAGGGAGAGGGAGAGAGAAGTCTCTTTTTTCTTTATTATTTTTTTTGAAAATGAAAAAACTAAAATATCATTAAAAATAAATGAAAAATTAGATAATGTTAAAGTCTAATGACAAATCATGAATTTTGACAAACTAAGATGAGATTTCTCTTAAATTTTTTTTTAAGATGACAAATAACTTAGCTGACGTTTTGACAATTATCTCTTATTCTTCTCTTCAATTAATAATAATCATAGTTGTTATTTTTTCAGTGAACTACCCTAATTATATTTGTATATTAATATTTTGGTCTAAACTTTTTTGTTTTGTATAATAAAATCAATTATTTTTCATACACGCAATATCCATTGGAGGCGAAAGAAATATTTTTTAAAAAAAATTATTTCGTTGGGCCCTACTCAGAAATCATTAAAAATTAGAAAAGAAGTAAGAAAGGGCAAAAAGGGGACAGCGAGGCCTTTGCCAACTAACAAATCATACGGCCATACGACTCAGGCGCCTAATTTGCTAATTCTAATTGATAGTACTAAATATTCCAACCAAAAAAGAAAAAAAATGGAAAAAAAAAAGAAAAAGAAAAGAAAGAAAAACCTCAGCTTTGATAGGCGGTCGCTGATAAATTGAAAGTTTATTTATTATAAAACCCTTGGGCCTCTTGTCGCTCTCTTTTCGTCGCGTGAATCGTTATCTAGAGAAACAAGGGCATTCTTTTATTTTTTGGTGAAGAAAAACAAGGGCATTCTTTATTTCTTCTTATTTCTCTGAGGAAAGCGAGCAAACCCTAATCTAAACCGCAAACCAGTCTGATAGTCGCGGTAGTGGTCTTCTTCAGCATATCATCAGTCATGACAGAGGCACCGACGAGACGCGGGGGAGGGATGACCGGGGACGAGAAGCTCGAGTTCGTGACGTCTGATGGGATAGAGCCGATCATGAGCTTCGATAAGATGGGTTTAAGGGACGATCTGCTCCGAGGCGTCTACAACTACGGCTTTGAGAAGCCCTCCGCCATCCAGCAACGTGCCGTCAGGCCCATCATTGAGGGCCGTGACGTCATTGCTCAGGCCCAGTCCGGTACCGGCAAGACCTCCATGATTGCCCTCACCGTCTGTCAGCTTGTCGATACCTCTTCCCTAGAGTACGCCCTAATTTCCATTCCTAGCCCCTAGGGTCTCTTTTTTCTTTTTGTTCGTTTGTTTCTCGGGAAAAAAAATTGTATCTGATGTATGTATGTATGTATGTAGGGTTCAGGCTTTGATATTGTCTCCAACAAGGGAATTGGCGGCGCAGACGGAGAAGGTGATACTAGCAATTGGTAATTTCATAAATATAAAAGCCCATTCTTGCATTGGAGGCAAAAGCGTAGGCGAGGATATCAGAAAGCTTGAGTACGGTGTTCATGTGGTGTCTGGAACTCCTGGTAGAGTCTGTGATATGATCAAGAGGAGAACTCTCCGCACTCGAGCCATTAAATTATTAATTCTCGTTAGTCTCTCTTCTCTCTTCTTCCTTTTCTCTGTTTTTGGCGGTGTCTTTTGGATTTCTCCCCTTCTTATTTTCTTAATTTCTGGCTCGCTTGGTTTGGTTTGTTTTTGCTTTCCAGGATGAATCTGATGAGATGTTGAGTAGAGGCTTCAAGGATCAGATTTACGATGTCTACAGATATCTTCCACCTGAGCTCCAGGTTTTCTTTCTCTCTTCATATATCTATATACCCATATGCTCGTCCTATTTGCTTATGTACTGTTTTCTCTTTCTGTAATTGTATTTCTCTCTAATATATATGCTGGGCATTGCTATGTTCCAAATCTTGTTCAAATTTAGTGTTTCTGTCTGAAATCAGTTGTAATGTTGTAGGTTTGCTTAATTTCTGCTACACTTCCTCATGAAATTTTGGAGATAACCAACAAATTTATGACTGAACCTGTAAGGATCCTTGTCAAACGTGATGAGTTGACTTTGGAGGTACGCAAAGCTTCTGTATTGTATAGTTGTATGCATGCGTCCTTTCAATGCAATGTGAATTTTGTAGTCAATTGGGTAATTCTGATGACAGGGAATCAAGCAATTTTTCGTTGCGGTTGAAAGAGAAGAATGGAAGTTTGATACGCTTTGTGATCTTTATGATACCCTTACAATTACACAAGCTGTTATTTTCTGCAACACAAAGCGAAAGGTAAACTGTTATATACTGTCAGATTTGATTTGTGATATTAATATCAAGTTTGACCCAAAAAGAAGGGTTGCAAGGCTGCTGCTGCTGGGTTATGGATTCTGGGTGCAAATTAGAAAATAAAATGGTTACCTGACCTTCCTTTGAGATATTTGATTTTTACTGACACACTAGCATATACAGTGGTCATTGTACATTTAGTTATATTATTTAAGAAGAGATAGTTTAAACATTTTTTTTCCTCCTATGCCTTATAGCCTACATAGTTATACGGTTTTTTTCATTAGTAGCTACTCATTATACATCAATGCATACCTTTAGAATTTAATCTGTCAGGTGAAAATAGAGGCTTGCAAAAAAGGCTGTTTGTAATAGTTTTCCTTATGGGGCAAGCCATACCTTTCTGGTTGCTTAACTATTCCCTTCATGGTGCATCACTGATGCAATCTCATTGGGACAGGTGGACTGGCTCACCGAAAAGATGCGGAGTAATAACTTTACTGTGTCTGCAATGCATGGAGACATGCCTCAGAAGGAGAGAGATGCTATTATGGCCGAGTTTCGTGGTGGCACTACTCGCGTCCTGATCACAACAGATGTTTGGGCCCGGGGCCTTGATGTTCAGCAGGCAAGTTCCTTTTTCTCATAAATGTCTAATCATTAGATAGATGTAGAATCTCTTGACCTTGAATCGATTTTGTATGAATAATTGAATAATTAACTATTGAAATATATTGAATTGTTCTTTTGTGTACCCATATGTGGGTGGGTAAACATGTTGTGGACATAACTATAGTTGTTTACCTGGGACTAATGCAGTCACCTAAATTTACGACTTGGCAGAGAAATTGCTATTAATTGAAGTGATGTTTTTGGAAATTCCTGTTAATGAGTTTGTACTAGTTGGAGGGCCTAGTGAACCTTCAAGTGGGATTGCTTTTTGCTGCAAGGATTAGGTGTGCTATATCCGTGGGACAGTGAACATGCAGACTAGATATTTAAGTTGCCTCAAAAAAAACCTTTTTTCTTTTAATAGTTGTTTTGCTACACTTATTCTTAATGCATGTTTATGTTTTGGCCTTCATCAGGTTTCCTTGGTTATCAATTATGATCTTCCAAACAACCGTGAACTGTACATTCATCGGATTGGTCGTTCTGGTCGTTTTGGACGCAAGGTTTGTATTCTTTAATCATTATTGGCAGTGGTGTAAGTTTACACCATCTTACATTTTTTGTGAGAGTTATGTATTATTTATTGATAGATCCAATGTTGTGTTTATGCTTTTTTCGTATGCCAAATTTGAAGTTAATTTGTTGCCTCTAACAATTTCATCTATATTGTATTAGAAATTGCATTTTTCGCTCTACATCTTATGCGAGAAATTTGATGGTAGTAATGAGATGCCAATGGCATTTAGTTTAAGGATAGATTGAGAAATAGTAGAACCACTTATAAAGTTATGAGATGTGTAACATGGTTTGGTTGAGTCCATAGTTTGAGCCATTTTTAGATGAGTTGGCCAGTTATTTGGATTGATAGATCACTTTAGATACTGCACCCATTGGGCATTTGCAAACTCTCTAGCCAGTTTGTGCCCTTAAAAAATTATCCTGCAAATGCATTCCTACTGCACATTTTGAAGTTGACCATTTATGAGTTGGTGTGAAAGATGCTTCATCTGAGCTATTAAGAATCAATATTGTGCTTCATAATGTATTTTTTTTAACTGGTGTTATTTATTTCTTTTTGTTAGCATATTTGTTTGCAAGTGCTGATTAAAATGGGCTATTTGATTGTATGTAGGGTGTGGCAATAAACTTTGTCAAAAGCGATGATATTAAGATCTTAAGAGACATAGAACAGTATTACAGTACCCAGATTGACGAAATGCCAATGAATGTTGCGGACTTGATATGAGAGTTGCTAGCCATCCTGTGTGCAAATGGATGTTGGTTGTTCTGATGTTGATTGACTAATTTGTGCAGTTGCCCTGGCTTTATTTTGCAATGGATTGTACACTAGCAGAAGTTGGAATGATTTTGAGTTATGATAACGTGGTTTAAAGTTTTACGTTAGGCTGGTGTGACAAATTTTAAGCACCTTGTGTGCAGATTGGGTACGTATTGTATTTGGGTTTTGTTGTATTTGGTATTGAATTCAAGTTAATTTATTAGTTTTGCACATGCTCGTTCTCTCTTCGTGTGAATATTGCGCACAAGTAAACAATCATACAATCGCTAAGGTTGCACTCAAAGCTTACTAACGTTTGATTCAATGGCTTGAATCTGCGATATTTCTTTTATCTGAGATACCAAAATGCATCAATTTACCAGGAAAATCCACTACAACATGATAATCCTATGGTTTTCCTGGGCCCATCACCTGGAGTTGGAGGTTGCAAAATGTAACCAAGCTGTCCCCCACCCTACAGGGATGAATCAGTTTTACTTTTGTTAAGGCACGATCCAGAATTGGGAAACAAACAGAAGACACGTAATTAATATTGAGATAACTGTCTACGGAAAAAGCTTACAATACACTTTAGACCAACTTGAACAACACATGAAGAAACCAAATGAAGGAAATCGAAGCAGCTCGCTGATATTAAAAAGAAGGCTACGTTTACAACCAGAACGGAGATAAACCAAAACTCAGGGAACAAAAAGGGACATAAATACACTTTTCCTAAACAATCCAATATACAATATATGAGAGCTTGAATTTACAATACGGTGTTAATATGGAGTGCTTTAAGCAGCGAAGTAGCCATTTGTTTCACCAACACTTGGCCTCCGGAGCGTTGCCCATCTCTGCGTTCCTCTATTAAATTCTGTAGCTTCTGAGGCAGATCATTCTCCACAATTAACTGCTTTGGCCGCGGGTGGTGCTCATAAACAGCCTGCCATGATAGATTTATAGGCATTATAATAACAATAGGAAGCAAATACACAGGTTTCAAAATTACTTCAATACTATGTATCTTAACATTATAAAAAGCACGAATGAGTAGTATATACTCATAAAAAGATGAGGTCACACCCCTCTATCAATCATAAATTTGGTCTTTGTGGTGCCTTAATCCAACATCATGGTTCAGTTACGAAAATTACTATTGACCAAACAAATAAAAGCACAGAGGACATGTCATAAAAACACTAACAATATCCAACAGAAAACATGAGTCAGTTCTAAATCAAGTGATTTGGTTGTTAGTCAGTTTCCCACTGTGATAGCGTTGCACCCCATTTAAACCCTTTCAGGGTCAACATTAGTGTATCATATTCTCTTTGTATTTTCTCAACGTCATCACAGATGAACCAAGATGAGATTCAAGAAAAAGGATTCTCTCACCTTTATCAGTTTAAGAAGATTTAGACGGGCAATAGCATCCTGATGGTCCAGTCTTGTAATAAGCAGCGGTGTCAAACCATTAACGGCTAATGTTGTATTAATTCGAGATGATTTCCTGCAAAAGGACAAAAGAAAAAAATGGTCGTTCATAAATGAAGCAACTTTTATAAATAAAAACCTTCCAGACATAAAGACAGGGATTATTTTTTGATGGGCTTGCCAAGAGGCTATTGCCTTGTGAAACAGTTAATTCAAAAATTATATATATATAAATCACATACGTGATAATTTTCAAAAATGGCTCCAATATGTGCACGAAATACTGTTCTGGACAGCACTGGAAGAATTTCACCAATTTCTGAACTGCATCCTTTTTCAACAACGCTTGTTCAACCTTCCGGTTGTCATTGTCAAGAGCTAAGCAAACAGCAATGGAATCCAATGCAGTCACAGACCAAAGCTCATCCTCGAGAAGGCTCAAGTAAACATCCAATCCACCATGAGCCCTTAATTGCTCCCTTGAATTACGTGATGCATGAGCCATATCACACAGTAAAGGCAACGCATATTGTTTCAAAGGAGAATTAGACTCAATAAAATGCATTAAGTGTGGAATTATTCCATTCTCAGCTGCTTGTTCCTGTCTTCTCTTGTTAATCTTGCAAAGATTGAATAGGGCATTGAGGACCTGCAAAATAAGTAAAGAACAATGTGGTAATCAGAAAACTTAAGACAGACCAAAATGATTATAATAAAAAAGGACAAACAGTTCTACATAAAACAGGTATTGCAGGAATATGTAAAACACAACCCGAAGTAGTTCGCTCTGAGTGGCATGATTGTAATTTGTACTACTGAATACCAAGACATTCTATTAACACAATTGTTTTCTGGACATGGTAGTACTTTTAATTGTTCTTTGCTTTTAGTTAGATGTTAAAAGTTATGCTTGTATCACCAGTGGACTTCTTGTTCACTGCTATTTACCTTTTTCTTTTCATTTTAAATTAAGAAATTTCCTGTTTCTTATCAAAAGCATCCTATGTAGAGTTAATATCCATAGAGACTAAAATACTGAAAATTTGAACAGTTCAACGATGAGGTACATATGTATGCTGTTCTTAGAAATAAAAAGAGCTGAGCATGAGACTTTTGGTGACCATGAATATGGACATTTTGTTATAGTATAACACCTATCCTCTGAAGATAAACGATTCTTATACAGCACAACATGGAACCGGAGTATGGAAGTACAATGTTAACTCTAAAAAATAAATGAGAAAAAAAAACAGTTTTTCTAAGCAAGGCAAAGAGGACAAGAACTTGAAATAAGATTTTAGAAACTTTTTCAGTTTTCCCAAGTACTTTTCCATTATAACATCAACTTTACTAAGATGACAATATAGTAGAACAATAAAGGACAGAAAGAGGTCACATACAAACACAAGTTGAACCACTTACGTAACTAATGACTAAAAAAGATCATATATATAGTATCAAACAACAAAGACTGTAAAATGCACAGCTTACAAGCCAAACATTCAGTCACTGCTAGAAATAGGACAGAAGGCCCACCTCATGATGTATTTGAGATACAAGAGCTCCTTCTTTGAGTTCGAGATTGGGAATCAAATATTTAATTGCATCTGCCCGCTGAAGATTCTCTAAGCAGTTTGGATCAGTTGATAAATAGTTGACACACTTCAGTATCTGTGAAATGACAGAGCACCAACATTATCTAGGGTTACAGCACATAAATCGCTGAAGATTAAGAGTAATGTAACTTTTCCAAAGTACCTTTAAGAGAATTGGAGGCTCCACCCTATTGAACATCTGGAAAAGACGGCTGAGCAAACTTTGGCTACACATGTATGATTTTACAGTAGTATCGGCTTGTGCAAACTCAAGCAGAAGATCTGCCACCTTTTCTAGGTATTCCCTTGCAACATCTGCATTCAACGTTGAAACCATGTGGGAAAGTAAACCTGATGATGTTGCACTGCCTGGCCTAGCATTTAGAACACCAGAACCAGACAGTACTCCTGATGCCGTTTGAGAGGCTATCCCAGAGGTTGAAGCAGGTCCTTTGTTAGATGCTAGTGTTCCTATCTCCTTATTTATTGTTTTATGAGAAATTCTAGCAGTGGAATCAAGATTCCCATTTTCTCTACCACGTTGAGAGACATCTGTATAATAATGAATAAATCAATTACCTCTACAGAAATAGATAAAAGATGCCTAGCTGATTCAAAGAGCTATTATTAAGTAAAAAAATATTATGTAAAAAAAGAAAGCAATTTAAATTTTATTTTTTTTTGGGTGCAAATGTTTCTAATACGGGTGGGAGGATAAATTCATGTTTGAGTCGTCAGATCCTAACACCAGGAGAGCCAGTCTATATATAGTTTACATGATTCCAGAAGATAATACACATATATCCATGTACATACATATATGTTTGAGGATAAAGCTTTACGAATTACTAGCGACAGTCATGTTCACAAATTATAAACTTAGAAACTGATTAGATAAAGAAAACTGTTACCTGCAAATTCAGCCATCAGGAAATCTAATTCACCATTTGTCTTCTTTTCATTAGACGCATGTAAAAGGGGCAATATACTTTCATGTCTCTCCAACCCTGGTAGGTGGCGTACATACTCGAGCTGGCCAGAAAAGTGTCTGGAAGGAGGCTCTTTCTCTAACAGACTAAGAAGGGGTCGTACTTGCTCCTGTTGAGCAGCTACTGTTGTGGGAAACCCATTTGATGTACCTTCCATCATTTTTGGAGGCCTGTCTGTGGATGCCCTACTAGAAGAATTAGTGGCTCGCTGCTGCCTGGGGTCAAGATCTCCTCGTTCTTTGGTTGTAATATTTACTACTTTATCTACAGATGTTGAGTCTGGCAATTTAGAAGGAACAGAAGCTTCCACTACCGCACTGCTAGATTGCACTCTATCTGTATCTAGATGAAGATATCTGGGGTCTGATTGATTGGCATCTAACCTTTGGGAATTTGAAGTTGAAGCACGTGCAGGTTCTGCTGTTCCAGTTGACAAATGAAAATCAATCATTCCATGCCTAGCCTTGGACAGATCATGCTGATCAGTTGTAGGAAGTGGTGCGTCACTCTGAGCAAAAATTGGATGACCAGAATCCAATGAACCAGACCGTGCACGCTGAGCTGAACCATCATGTGGAAATCCACCCCCACCAGATATAGAAGCTAGACGAGTTGCCTCATTCAAGCTATAAAGGGTGTTAATAAGTCTGAGCAGTATGCCATTCTTTGCGGCTATGCGACAAAAATCATTTCTAGGAGTTGATCTCTGAAGCTTAAAGACTTGCCACATCCCGTCAATGGCTAGATGAACCATTTCCCTGGATAGAAAAAAGTCAAATCATACATTCACAAAAGCTTTCTTGCTTAAAAAGTTTCTTGGCTATTCAGAGTATATTTGTTGAGCAGTCATCACCAACACTCATAGCCAAACAGTCTGACCACTTTTAAACAGGAGTTCAAGGTTCAAACAATTAGAAATGTACTCTATGGCCCCCCCTAGAATCATCCAATGATGTCTGAATAAATTAATGAAGCCAAAGATCCAATGAAGTTTAAAGTTGTAATGTTGTGGATTATGGGTCCAGTTTCTTTGCATTTCCCCATTTCAATAACGTATAAGTTCTGTTTCCAATCCAAAAGAAAGGGAGGTGTGTGGAGTTTTTTTACAACGTTTTTGTTTCCATCGTTAGAATCTAATACTTGGCAAGGAGTGGTGCATTATGTATCAGCGTTTCACAAAGTGTAGCTAAAATTTTAATTAGAAGTTTCTTGGCCACAAAGAGTAGTCAATCATGTTAAATAACTTGCTGCTGGATCTTGTTCTTTGATGTAACCAACGACAATAGACTAAACTAGCAAATAATAGAAAACTTAGACACACAAGAATTATACTGGTTCGGCAGAACTTTTGCCTACGTCCAGTTGTGATTTCTCTAGGTAGAGAAATCACCGCTCCTTTGATTAATAATAGAGATTACAGAACTTTTGCAAACCCTAGAACTAATCTCAAACTCTTGGCTGTCTCTGGCTGTTTTCTCCCTCTCTCAAAAAAGCCTTGCCACACCCTATTTATAGATATAGAGTTGGCTTACATGTCCTAAGGCTGATTGAATTCCTATTCCTAAGTGGATTATGAAATTACACTTATCCAAAACCAAATAGGCTTCTAGAAATCCAAACCTGAATTGAATAAGGAAAACTGAAATTCTTTCCTAATCCCTTTAGGACAAGAATACCTCTAATTTCCCTAAAGCAATCCTAAACCAACTAGGACATATTTGACGAGCCAAAATCCTAACAATCTCCACCTTGGTGAGTCAAACCAAGTCTTGATCGTTGCACCCAGAGTATCTTTGAACCTCCTTGAAGCAGCTCTGGAAATCTTCAAGAGTTTTCACCTTGGCAATCTTCTTCTTGCCTCATTGCACCTCAAGTGAGGAGGTGCTCCACTTTAATCAATCAACGAGATTGATCAAGTTCAAGCAATGCTTGAACTTCTTGACCGGCACTATCTTTGTAAGGAAATCTGCGGCATTGTCATCCGTATGAACCTTTTCGATCCAAATCTCCTTAGACTCCACCCAATTTCTGATTCTCTGATATCTTGCTTCAACGTGCTTTGATCTTCCAGAAATACTTGATTCTTTGCCAAGTAAATGGCACTTTGACTATCACACTTCAGCTTCACACAATCTTGGGTGATTCCCATTTGACTTACCAAGCCATTAAGCCAAATTGCTTCCTTTACAGCTTCGGCCAATGCAATATACTCTGCTTCTGGTCGACAAAGCTGTAATTGGTTGCAGTAGTGCCCTCCAACTGATTGGTCCTCCTCGCATGTAAACACATAACCAGAAGTTGACCTTCTCTTGTCCAAGTCCCCTGCATAATCGGCATCTACATATCCCAACACCCCCACATTTTCTTTTTGCTTCTCAAACATAATCCTTCGTCGCCAAGAACCCTTCAAATAACGCAAAATCCACTTGACTGCATCCCATGTTGCTTTCCTGGATTTGCCATGTATCCTGGAAACGACACTGATTGCTTGAGCTATGTCGGGACGTGTGCATACCATTGCATACATAAGGCAGCCCACAGCATTAGCATAAGGAACCTTCTCCATTACTTGCTGCTCTTCCTCGGACTTAGGACACTGTTGCCCACTTAACTTGAAGTGAGCTGCCAAAGAAGTTGAAACTACCTTTGCTTCTTGCATGTTGAACTTCTCAAGAACCTTCTGAATATACTTGGCTTGTGATATCCAAATCCTTCCAGCGGTCCTATCTCTCTGAATTTCCATGCCAAGGATCTTCTGTGCTGCACCTAGATCCTTCATGTCGAACTCCTCGCTCAACATCTTCTTCAAGTCTTGAATTCTAGACTTGTCTTGACAAGCGATTAGCATGTCATCCACATATAGCAATAGCAATATGATCATCCCATCTTGGAACACATGATAGTACACACAACAGTCATATAAACATCTTCTAAAATTGATTTTCAGCATGAAGTAATCGAACCTCTTGTACCACTGTCTTGGAGACTGTTTTCAGGCCATACAGGGACTTCCTTAGCTGACATACTAGGTTCTCTTTCCCATATTCAACAAATCCTTCTGGTTGAGCCATGAAAATTGTCTCCTCTAGATCCCCATGAAGAAATGCTGTCTTCACATCCATCTGCTCAATCTCCATGTCATGCCTAGCTGCCATTGCTAAAAGCAATCTGATAGAAGTATGCTTGACTACGGGTGAAAAGATCTCATCATAATCCACCCCTTCTTTTTGTGAGTACCCTTTAGCCACGAGCCTTGCTTTGAATCTCACGGCATCTTGTTCATGTAGTCCTTCCTTTTTCCTAAATACCCACTTGCATCCAACTAGCTTTCTGTCTTTGGGCTTAGGAACCAACTCCCAAAGAGTTCTTGTAAAGAGACTCCATTTCTTCTGTCATAGCACTTATCCAACTATCTCGCTCATCACTTGCTATAGCTTCTCGATAAGTAGTTGGATCTCCTTGACTAATGTTAAGAGCATAATTAACTTCGTCTTGGTCAAACCCAAACCTCTAGGTTTCTTCTTGTTTCGGATTAGGTTTGTCTAGTGCTATGCATCTCTGGAATGCAGGTGGATTGTTGGTTGGAGTTCGAACCCTTTGGGATGTCTGCGGATTAGAGTGCCTTCAACTGCCCTGTTTCTTGCTCCACCTGATTCCTAACTGGTGAACGATGCCTATGCTCTTCTTCTTCCTCAAAACCATCTAGATTCGACATCTTGCTCAATTTGCTCCACCTGAGCTTCTTCATCTAACTGATTAACGGAATCTTTGTTGCTTCAATTTCAGCATCGTCTTTCTTCTCCCTCCTGTTCTTGACTTTATTCAGAGGCATGGTTGTCTCATCAAAGACAACGTCTCGCCTGACAACCTTTTTCCTGTTGTTGATATCCCAAAGCTTGAAACCCTTCACTCCTTTCTCAAAACCTAAGAATATGCAATGCGTAGACTTTGGTTTGAGCTTGGATCTTTCATCACTTGGAATATGTGCGTAAGCACTACAGCCGAACACCCTGAGCTTGGAATAGTCCACGGCTTCTCAGCCCATACCTCTTCTGCACTCTTAAAACCGAGAACTGTAGATGGTGATCTGTTAATCAAATAACTTGCATGATTAACGCCTCTACCCAAAACTCTCAGGCAATCCTGCATGAAATCGCATGCTCCTCTCTCTCTCCATGAGAGTTCGGTTCATCCTCTCAGCGCTCCATTTTGTTGTGGATTCTTCTTTACCTGTGAAGTGCCTTACAATGCCTTCTTGCTTGCAGTAATCGGTAAACTCATTACTTGTATATTCACCTCCATTGTCACTTCTCAGGTACTTGATCTTTCTTCCAGTTTGATTCTCGTTTCTGTTTTCCATTCCTTGAACTTTGCAAAAACCTCGAATTTCTGCTTCATGAAATAAACCCAAACCTTCCTAGAAAAATCATCCATGAAAGTAACAAAATACCTAGCTCCACCATTTGATTTGGTTGGTCAGGGGCCCAAACATCTAGTGAATATAGCTGAGTTGCTCCTTGCTTCGGTTCTATTGCACTGCTACTCGCGAATGATACCTTCCTTTGCTTTCCAAGGACACAATATTCACAAAAGTCCAGTTTGCAAGATGACACGCCTTCCAACAGGCCTTGCTTGTGTAATTCCTGCAACCCTTCTGGCTTATGTGCCCGAGCCTATGATGCCAGAGTTCAGTCTTGTCTTCTATACCTTGATTTCAGAAAAAGCTTGCTCCCCCGACTATAGTGGTCCCAATTAACTTATATAGCTTATTGGGTTGTAGGTCACCCTGCATTACCACCAGTGATCCTTTGGCTACCCCTGAGTCTTCCCTTTTTAGACTCGTATCCATAGCCGGCCTCATCTAAAGTACCCAAGGAAATCAAATTCTTTCTTAGTCTAGGAACATACCTAACGTTCCCCAAAGCTCGTATCATCCCATCAAACATTCTGATTTCGAAACAGTGCCGATTCCTTTTACAGGACATGCAGAATCATCCCCCATTAAAACTTCCCCACTCGCTGACTTCTTTGTAAGTATCGAACCATTCTCTTCCTGCACACATATGAAAAGTGCATCCGGTATCCAAAATCCAATTTTCGAAAGCCTTGAGCCTGATGTTACTGAAAGAAGCTCCCCGTCACTCTCATGCTCCTGTGGTGCACTAGCTGAACCTGAGCTTCCTTCCATCTTGGCTTTCTTCTCTTTCCAAATCTTGCAGTTCCTCTTCCAATGATCGGCTGAACCACATACGAAGCAACCTTCCTTCTTTTCCTTTTTCTTCTTGGATTTTGACCTACCTCTCTTGCCTGTTTTCTCTTCCTTGGTCTTTTCCCGCCCCCTCTCCGTGCCTTTGGTATAAAGGCCTTGAGAGCTTTCAGTTATATCATCTAGTTTAGCATATGACTGAAGAGCTTGAATTACATCTTCAAGCTTGAGAGACTCTTTTCCAAACATTAGAGTTGTTCGAAAGTGCTTGAAAGACGAAGGTAGAGACCTCAGCAAGATGATAGCCATATCATCATCTTTGTAAGTTTCTTCGACCTTTTGAAGATTAGTTATGCAATTCTTGAACCTCATACGTGATCTTCAATATCACCTCCTTCTTCCAGGTTGAAGTCCGAATAGTTCATCCTTTAGAAAAAGTTTATTGGACACGGTTTTGCCCATATAAACATTCTCCAACTTTGTCCATGCTTCATGGGCAGTCATCTTTTCAGTGATGTGCGACCGAACTGATCTTGTGAGATGGATCTCGATGGAACTCTTGGCCTTCTTGAGAACCTTAGTCCATGCTGCGTCTCATGCTTGTCGGCTTCTCACCATTGAGTGCATCATCCAAATCTTGCTATCAATACGTTCTTCATCATCCTTTGCCAATCCGTGAAGTCATCCTTGCCATCAAAAGGTTTTAACACGGGTCCTAGATCCGCATTCATCTTCCCTTTAGACATCATAGAACCCTTGAACCAGGCTCTGATACCAATTGTTAAATAACTTGCTGCTGGATCTTGTTCTTTGATGTAACCAACGACAATAGACTAAACTAGCAAATAATAGAAAACTTAGACACACAAGAATTATACTGGTTTCGGCAGAACTTTTGCCTACGTCCAGTTGTGATTTCTCTAGGTAGAGAAATCACCGCTCCTTTGATTAATAATAGAGATTACAGAACTTTTGCAAACCCTAGAACTAATCTCAAACTCTTGGCCGTCTCTGGCTGTTTTCTCCCTCTCTCAAAAAAGCCTTGCCACACCCTATTTATAGATATAGAGTTGGCTTACATGTCCTAAGGCTGATTGAATTCCTATTCCTAAGTGGATTATGAAATTACACTTATCCAAAACCAAATAGGCTTCTAGAAATCCAAACCTGAATTGAATAAGGAAAACTGAAATTCTTTCCTAATCCCTTTAGGACAAGAATACCTCTAATTTCCCTAAAGCAATCCTAAACCAACTAGGACATATTTGACGAGCCAAAATCCTAACAAATCATAGCCACCAGCCCTCGCAGCCAAATAGTTACTCACCAGTTTTAAATGAGAGGTTCAAGGGTTCAATTTTCCAAATTTTTGTAATTCTTAAATTTTTTAAATGAAAATTTCTCTCTATTTTCAGAGGGAAAAGGGTTCAACCAATTAGAAACGGAGGCAAATCCCTAGAGGAAGCCAACGAGAATAACCCAACCCCCCCCCCCCCCCCTCCCTCCCAGAGAGAGAGAGAGAGAGAAGCTGCAGAAAGTTGGGTAACTGTTAATTAGGTTACTTCTGAGTACTTGTGCCATTGTTTGTGCTATCACCAACTCGACCCAAAAATTTAACAATCAAAAACAGTTATTCCACACACTTAACACTACAAACCTGAATTTTGCATAATCAGCCTCTAAAAAGCCCACCAGAACAGGTATTCCACGGCAAGCTATAAACATTTGCAATGTCAATGGGCTGCAGAAAAGAAGCCGCTATGTCAACCTCAAAGAATCTTTTCTGGTGAATAATGAAAGAAAATCATGACTAACTACAAGGAGCACAACCTTGACTGACATAGCTGCTGTAAGAAATAAGCTGCTTCCATACGAATTTCCCGAGAATGATTAGGAACCGCAAAGCTCATTACCACTGGGATCTGTCATATAAATTAGCGATAGGCATAACTAATACCTAAAATTAACAATAAGCTACAGCATAAAACTCTTAGAGGTAAAAGACAGAGATAGAGGGAAGAAGCAAACATGGATGTGTGTGTGTGTGTGCTCTGCTCATTAATGCAGAATTGCAAATGTATTCAATCTTTTTTAGAACCAAAATGCCGAAAATCACATTAAGGAAACAAGAAGTTTCAATGCTGCCAAGTTTAGTCCAAGTGAGCCACTCTGTCAAAGCCCACAACGATCCAACTAAATAAAAACAAAACATAAAAATCTGATTGAATTAGTACTCACCAGACCAACAAGACAAGCATTTTCCTGGAAATCAGTATTATCTTTGATTATCTGATTTATAATTTGAAGCACAGAGCATATAACCTGAAAAGGTGGGAAACAATAATCACGTATAGCTGCAGTAAGGCTAATTTCTAAGTAGGCATGCATCTCAAGATTTCACAAAAACATGACCAGATACGGTAAGAAAGGTTAACATACACGGGTTTTAGGTACTTCAAGCAATTCCATTAGAGGGAGCAAACCATGCTGGGTGACAAAAACACTTTTCTGCTCTGGGCGCTGATGGAAGATAGCAACGAGTTTCTGACAGGCAGAAACAATAACATCTTCGTTTTCATCTGGTCTCAGTGACCCAACCAACCGGCTAAACTCAACAGCCTACCAAACAAGAAATAGCAGAAATTATTGCTTCTCCAAGTCAAAAAATAGCACACAAATATATATAACATTGGTGTGATGCTTCTGCCTTACAATCTGTAAGGCATAACACTGCACCAATGTCTAACACTCACTTGAGAGTGAAAAACAGTTCCTGTATCTTTAATAAATTCCTGGTTCTTACCCAAAAGATGAATAACAAATTTGACACTCATAAAAGAAATTGCATTTGTTAACCTCCGACGTGCAGCATCGTAATATTGTCTCATAAATAATGCAGAGACTTATAGACAGTTATCACTTTCTTTTGCAATTTTTTTTTTTCCTGTAAATAAGGAAACATATATGACAATATAAGCTAAGCTAAAGTACAAGTTTCCATAAAACATACATTGGCCCCTATCTCCTTGTGCCTAAACATGCAGAAATCCCATATATGCTAAGCTATTGAAGCAACCTCTATTTCGAACATGGCAACTCCATAGCCGAGCCACTCCATTAAAGAAGGAAAAACTCTCACACATCCTTACATCCTATGACAATAGCAAATTCAGCTAAATGCATTAAAAAATACAAAATAAGTGTAAATACCTGTAGGGGAAAAAGGTTCTCTCCGGGCAACTTTTCATCAAAAACCTAATAAACAAAAACATATATTGCAAAAGGTGTCAGGGAACAAGTCAACACATCAAACACGAGGACTCAACACTTGAAACATACCAAACCACCAATATCAATCACATCATCTTTGAGAACACCCATCATAAGCTGTAACAGGTTGCCACCACTGCCGTTTGCCTGACCCATTTCGCTCTCCATTTGTTTTTGAGCAATTGTAGCTCTCAACTTTGTAGCCAGGTCACTTTTCCCAGCATCATTAGCAGATGTAGTTCCTTGGTTCAAAAGTGACATAGATGCAGATGCCGAAGCCTCAGTTGCCTTATCCTCCAGATGTTTATCCAATGGATGAAATAGATCATCCAAGGAAGCATCTCCTGGAGTATCACTAAATTTACTGAGTTCATTCCCTCCCAAAGAGACTGGCATCTTAGTAGCCTTCAAAATGACAGACACAAATCTAGGAGTAAGAAATATGAGGGATTAAAGGTAAAGTAGTAAAAACCTCTACACAGAACTTCAAAATATGACACAAAAATTAACATTACCCAAAAAATAGAGAACACCAAACTGATGTCCAACATGCATAAAATGACAATCAAATAGTTAGATAAAATCAACACCAATTAGTGCAACCCTACCTTTTGAAAGCTACCGTCCTGATTTCTTTGTCCAAAACCGAACGATCTATACCCAACACCTTTTCCTCCATGTTTACCACTTACATTTTTTGTCATTGATTCAGGAGATCTAACCTCACCATTTGCCAGCACCGCATCATGGTTACCCTTATGTGGTAGGTCATCAAGTTCAGTTGGGTCAGAGGTAGCCAATTCCTTATTAGAAGGTATTTTGTCAGAACCATTTTGAAAATATGACTTTTCACGGATAGCTAATGTGGGAACCTCATCCGTCACATCATCTTCTAAATCATCTGTTTTCTCCTCAGAAAATTTTAGAACTGAAGCAGGGTCGTCATCGGATTTGCTCATATCAGAAACCTCAGTTGATAATAACTCTTTCTTAGAGTCCTGAAGTACAAAAAACCCAAGTCACTGGCATAATACCAGGAAACTACTTCACTCCCGAAAACTATTAAGCCTATAGTTTGCTTAGTGTGAAAAGGCAAAGACTCACTGTTTTAATGGTGGACGCAGCTACTTCCACTTTCTCTGCAGGACTTTCACCAGAGCCCTGATTATCACCATTGGAAATTTCTGCATCTATTGAAGCATCTTTTCTGCAAAGTAACTGGGTTTTTTTAAATAAATTTCCAAAAACAATCCCAACAAGCTAAAAGTTGTTCCAAAAAAAATATATACTGACAATACAAATAGTTCAAACGAAGCCAAGACAATGATATGGATACACTAAAGATTTAGACAATTATTATACACATTATACAAATCAGAACAGAAGACATCGATGCTAAAGGAAAATGGTGCCAAGTATTCATTCCATAAGAAAGAACTGCATGGGATGAACTTGATTACATCTACCTTAGTGTTCCACTATGACGAATTGAAGATTGCAAGGCTCGCCGGCAGTTTTGTATCCAAGGGTGAGAAAGCAATGTCTTTGCATCAGGGCGGTGCCTAGCATCCTGAGATATGCAAGTAAAATGTTATAGATCAATAAAATAAAGTTAAATCTTACTCATTCTGAGTAGTTTCAGAAAGAGTACATCAAGGCTATGACTTGGGGTTACTTTACTTGGGGAAACAAGTAACCTCAAAATCATCTCATTGAAATGGATGGGACTGGACAACAATCCAAAATTTCAAGCCGTGTGCTGTGTCAAATATAAACACAGCATAGATAAATTTAATGCTAAAGTTACAGGGATTATCTCAAACTTAGAAAAGAACGATGGATCAAAGTAAGAACAGCTCTGCCTCACCTTCTTAAAGCACTGACCCAAAAAATCAGTAATATCATGAGATAAGCTGTCAGGTATGGGAGGATGCTCATCCTGAAAGAATTGAAGGCAAAGGGGAAATGAAAACAGGAAAAGAAGAATGTCACTGTTCCCACACGATGTTTAAGCAAATTAGCTTTAATGGGAATTTCATGAACACAACAAGAATAAAGGAGGGGGCACGAAAAGAGCTTCTAACTGCAAGCTGACATCATTTTGAGCATTCTATTAGTTAATAAATGACCAGTTCAAAATCAGTAGTAAGTGCTTCTCTCACCACCAAAATGAAAATGCCATACAGCTTGAGAAAATTAGGCTATGTAAACAACAAAGTCTATTTTGCAAAAAGACTCGACAGTCTTCTCATAAATAAGTTTATCCTACAAAAATTTCCAACAATAAGCACACAAAAACAAAAACAAAAACAAAGTTAAGCACACCTGAACAATACGAAACAGTGCTGGCATAGGCTGTAGATCATAGTAAGGAGGTACACAAGTAAGAAGTTCAATAACAGTGCAGCCAACACTCCAAATGTCCGAAGCGGCACAAACCCCCGACATTTCAATCACCTAAAACATAGATCATTTTCATCAAATTGAGACCTCTCATTCACAAATTCATAACTGAATCCAAAGCATGATTCATGCTTTTTGTCAGCACAGATTCTGCATGCTGCAGAAAACAAAATTCATTTGACATCTTACATTTACCCCTTGCATGATCATGCTAGTCTGTTTGTGTGGGTTTTGTCAAGATCAATAATTTTTTTTACTAAGGAGCAACCAGCTTTCTTTAATTTTTTTTTTTTACTTAATTTGGGAATTTTAATAAGGGGGGAAGAATTGCCTATAAAAGTATCTTTCGTCTCAAAAAAGGAAAGATGTACCTCCGGGGCCATCCAATATGGCGTTCCAACAACCGAATGTGTATTGACATCCGCCTCAGTCAGTTTTGTCGCAACACCAAAATCAGCAAGTTTCACAAGCCCCTGAAGAGGACAGATCACACCAATCGAGTAATATAGTAAGTTATGGACATTGCTTGGCTCCTTACATGTAAGGAGCCATTCCTTCTTACAGACCAATCACAGTCAGACACATTTGCAAAAGTAACTCATTATAACTAACAAAAAAAGATTATTTATGCATGCATGTAAAATCACCTCTTTAGTTGTCAATATATTTGCACCCTTGATATCCCGATGGATTACACCCTGTTCATGTAAATACACCAACCCCTCCAAAACCTATATCATAACGAATATCAAGTTAAAATATCTGAACTGCACACACATACAAATGAAAATTTTCAAGGACATTAGTGAACCTGAGCAATGTACACAGCTACCAAAGATTCTGGAAAAGGTCCAAACTTATTTGGCTTGATAATGTTTGCAAGTGAGCCATTCTCCACATACCTACAAGTATAACAATCAAAACATCATTGAACAGGATAAAACAAATACTAGGAATATGCTCAATGAAAGAGACATTGACATTTCAAAAAGTTCTTGTAGTAATAGAACAGTCACAGAAACATCATGCGGAGTTTTCACAACAGAGTTTCCACAGGACATATTACGAAAACTTGTGAGCTCCCTTACTCTAGGACTATGTGTAGATGAGTCTTTGTCTTTAAGGATCCAAGGTACTTCACAATGTTTTTGTGGTTTAAGTTCTGCAAAAATAAATTGCAAATACTGTAAGTACTGTAATCAGTATGTATTTCCTTCAAAAGGCACTTGGAATGGGCAGTATTAGCTGCTGCATAAACCACAGTAGGTTAGCAAAGGGCTGCACGGCACAGTATACAGTGGGACGAGTTGAGAAAGGCCAAAATTTCAATCAGCTTTTTGCTAAAATTTTAACCAACAAGAAGACACATAAAAAATACCTAGAATTGACTCCAATTGTTTAATAAAGAACACAAACAAGGTTAAAAATGTAAATGTGAGGGACAAATAAAAAAAGTCAACCCATTTCAAAGGGTCCTTATTTAAGCCCCATAATCTTCATCTGAAACAGGTGCTGCTGACATGCAATGATGGGACATGATTTATAGTAAGATAAGATTTCAGCTTAAGGTATATAACTGACATCATAAAAGCAAACACAAGAATACAGGGAAAAAAAACTGTACCTTGAGCAAATCAATCTCTTGCTAAGATGTCACCGCATTGTACAACCAGAGAAGCGATCATATGAAAAACAGCACCCAGTGAGCCAAATTAAAGTAGTACACATTGGAAACATCAAATGCAGAAGAGATGGTATGTTTAAGTAACACAAAGGAATAGAAATCATAATTTTGATTTCATGTACGTTGCTGAATTTGCAAAAATGTAAAAATTAATTCTTCTGGGAGAAACAAACTTCAAGACAAGCCATATCTACATAAATACATATGTATTCGACAGAAATTAACCAAGAAATTGTGCTATTTCAGTAAATCAGCTTACAGAGAGATTAACATAAAGAAGAAATCTTAAGCGCAATCAAACTGATGAACTTTTAAGAAAATGACTTTTTTTTTAAAAAAAATGCAACTTTATTTCCTTCAATTAGTTTCATGTAAAAACAACGATTGTACAAAGAAAAAGCTAGTCCAACCATTATAATGTTGAGATCCTCCTGAGCAATATTCTCCAAAGAAACTTGTTTAATAGCGACAAAGTCTCCATTCTCCAAATCCAACCCCTTGTAAACTCGACCATATGCTCCCTTTCCAATCTCATCTCCAAGCATCTACACCAAAATTATTTAAATAATTCAAAATCCGACCAAAAACATGAAAACCTGATAATATTTTATTGATATCTTAAGACCATAGCTAGTTGTTGACGAATTTATCTTCATTCTTTGAGAAGCAAGTAAGTTGGAATAGGGGGCGGGGGAACATGTTGAATATACTTTCTACCAGTCAAAGACATCTACTTGAGCAACAAATACTAGATTCAGCATTCCAGTTTCTAATCAACTAAATGGAGAGGAGTGTCATTTAAAAGCCACAAACCATGCAGCTGAAAACCACAAAATTCATAACCTCAAAACAGTTGGGACTCTAATGCTCAATTAAGAAATTGCAGGGAAAGAAATGAACAAAGCAGTGTTCAGAAGCATATACACACACGCACACATACATACATGCATATAAGAAGGAGAGGGAGAGACCGCCCAACAACCAACTGACCAATCACAACTAAGTCGCTCACTGGACAAGCTACTTTCATGTCTACCATACGCAAAAAATATTCATAAATCAATAGGATCAAATTCAAAAAGAACTTCAAAACCACAGTCGTAGAAACAAAACCCTAATCCTCCATTTAGTTGCCAATTAATGCGGAGAAGAAATATAATCGACAAACACTATCCACATTCTGATTCCAATATCTTCACCCACATTTTGTAACCAGCCAAACACAAATTAGATATGCGTCGGGAAGCAGAAAGTGTAGATTGCAAAATTGAGCTGTCTCTTCTTACATATTTGTTATCGAGAGTCTTGGATTTGTGAAAGTGGGACGACCCCGCTTGCCGAGACATCTCGGCGGAATCGGCTACCGCTTAGAAACCCTACGGAAAATGAACCATGAGAAGAAGTAGCAACCGAGAGAGCCAGAGAGAGAAAATTAGGGTTGTGATGCGAGAGATTGCCCGGATTCTAGGAAGGGAGGCCCGAGCAGAGCTCCGACGCGTACAGAGAGAATGTAGAGGATGCTCCGAATGGTGGGGTGGTGGGTATTTTTAAGAATTATTAAGAATTAAGGTGGTGGTGGTGGTGACATGATCATCATAAAAACTATCATCATTCGTAACATAACCAAATTAAATTAAATTAACCGAGTAAAGAGAGAGCACAATCCAACTCAGAAATGATGATGGGGCAATTGGACAACAGCGAGGATACTTAGGTCAATTTACGACTTAGAAGGTCAAATGGAATGGGAATGATTTTTTTGTTAGAAACAAGAAGTGGCCAGCCATTGGAAAGGGAAGAGGGGTGATTTGGCACTATCAACAAATTTATCCCCATAATTCTCTTGAAAATGATAGGATTATGAGCGATAAATTTTAAGCATCAACCTCTTATAAATAGTCATATTTCATCCTCTAATATAGACAACAATATTTATATTATGTCTTGATTGCTAATCTAGTCTAGTCCAATTCTCCTAACAAATTTGATATTGAATGAAAGCGCTTTGTTTAGATGTAGATAGAAAAAAAGTATCATAGAGCATCTCAAAATAACTGATATTTACTCCAACTGAATGTTAAATTCTACGTAGAATAATATTTTTTTCTCTTATTGTCATGTCGGGTGGAATATAAAACTTTTATATATCAAATTGACACATAAACCATCAAATTTATATTTAATATTTAATATTTGACACCCCCTTTGAAGATGATCTTATCTTCCTTTTTGACTGGGGATCTTCTCAATTATGTGGAATTTACAAATTTGATGAGTCGCACGACATCCGATATTAGAAGTATGATTGATATATATAAAGCAAAAGACGGAAAACGGTGAAACATTCAAAATACTAAAAAATGCCCTTAGTTTGCAAACATTAAGAATGAAAATTATTAATGAAATGAGAATAATATGGTAAATTCACACTTTTTCATATGCTACACTTACCACATTTTTATCCCACATTTCTATACCACATGATGTAGCATGTCCATATCATTTGCCACATCAATTAAATCAATGAAATATATCTTAATTAAGAAATTTATAAAAACAATTACTGGAATAAAGCATAAAAGAAAGAAAATGGTAAATAATTTTAATTGATGTGGATGTCCATCTCAACTGACACATAAGGTGGTATGAGAATGTGATAAGAGTAACATTATTCATTGAGCTAAATCATATAGTGGGTCTTAATCGCACGCTTTGGGTTGCCTAAGCATTGCTTACGTGGCACAGTGCAGATGATGTGATGACACCGGAAACATCGACACTAAGCCAAAGCAATGTCAACTGCCTTGATTGTAGGGCCATGATTATGACTGCTGAGAATGCGGGTGTTGCACCATAGTTTAACAACATTGTGACGACAAAACGAAGCTAAAACGCGCGTTTAGACATGCTTTCATGTTTGACTTGAATGGACTTGATAAAACTAACTTGTCTGACAACAATCTTAAGATCGGCCCAAAAGGCCAATGAACTTTTTTCGCTTTCGGCCCGGAGCCAATGAACGGGCCATACAGGATCATCAGTCAACTCAATAGATTTATTTTTTATTTTTACCAAAAAAGAAAAAGATGACAAAACCGTCTCCTTCTCTCTGAATTGGTAGAAACCTTTCTTCCCAAGATTGTAGACTTACAATATTTGGATGAAAACTTTGCAAATAATTGCTTTTCATATTACAGTTCATAATTTAATTTCACTTATTGTAAGTAGTTTAATTTCTATAAACTGGATGAGAGTTAGCTTATCCAATCCTAAAATGGTTTTGAGTGGGCCTCCGTGGCATCATTCATCTCAATTTCATCTGCGCAAATGAAGTTGCAAGGTCTACTGCTTCATTTAGACGAGATGCATCTGTTCCCTGAGATTCATAATTCAATGCAAAAATTAGCAGAGTATAAGCTATATAAATATAACCCACTTAAATCTTCATATTTCTCTCATTATTATTCTGATACAGAATGATATCGTTCTTACACTTCCCTACGGAAAAGGTTCAAGTAACCAATTATGTTTCTAAAGCCATACCTTATTCACATTAAAAAATTTATAAAAAAAACCCTAGAAATAGACAACCATGCTTCACCCAATTGAAAAACCAAGTTTGAGCGCACTTAGGTCAAGAAACACTAACCTGGCCAGTCGCAAGGCCACCTTTTCCTTTACCACACCTTCCTTTCAGGGGACCCAGAGATGCGGTCAACCACTCTGAGACCTCCAACTGGTTGCCTTTGTCTCCTGGTACGCCAGCACAAACCACAGCCTTATTTGTGGTTTCATCTGTGCTGAAAACCATGGCAGGCATTCCCTGTCCATGTACCACCATTGAGAATTGATCAATATCATTGCGGACAATCATCAAAAGATAAATTAAAAAGTATTTCATGACGATGACTACTATTCTTGCATTGCTCAATTCATTGTGATGGATTTCCGTATTATGTTTGATGAAAATAAGACACCTTTCAAATCGCTTAAAAGGCTAAGGAGAATAGCGAAATTATGCTACTGACCTTCTTCTCTATGACTTTCACAACTGCCTCGCGAACTGCAGCCGCATCCAAACCAACATCAACATGGGATACACAGTAAGCTTTCCCATCTGAAGCAGCAACTTCGGCCATCTCAGTTGCAACCTTGACAGCATTTTGCATATTTTGCTCAGCAATAATCTTTTGTGCCTTCCTCACTTGGTTCTGTTGGATGGAGCAAGAAATATTGTAGTTCAGGATACATATATAAATATAAACAAATAAAACAAAGTAAGGGTGTAGGTAAGAAAACAAAGAGGAAAGGGACAACAGGCAACGAAAACAAAAGTGCTGCCTTGCCTAGCTGAAATACCTGAAGTACAGTAATTTTGGCCCTTATTTCAGCTTTGTTAGGCACTGGAATTGGTGCCGAGTCCACCCGAGACTTTAAGGAAGCTACTTTCTGTTAAAAGGAAAAACAAATGTGGGTTATAAAATATGATTAGTTACCAAAAGCACATTTCTAAATTAAAAGAAAGTAAAATAAATACGGCAAAAATTTGCATCATGTTTATTAAGGTTTCAGCAAACAATTGTTATATGCTAATTTTTAAACATCCAAACTTTTTAAAAATGACCACCTTTTCTTTCAAAAGTTACTTTTCTCCAAGTTTCTTTCACAACAGAAAATGCATGTTTGTAGTTACAATACCCATAACACTATGCATATATGCTCAAGGTCCACCAAGTTCAAAGATATGGCGCAATTTGAATACATGATGCACACTAAGAAAGAACTGATGACCTGACTCTATCCAAGTCAAAGTTATGTGCTTCTCCGTGACTTCATCAATTTATGGAAAACAGAGCTAAAACCCTACCCTCCCAATCGACCAACACTACTAAATAAAGGAGGAAAAGTATTGAAAATAAACATAATTAAGATGAGGTTACTGCAACCCTCAAGGACTAAAGTAGATGTGATAAACTCATTCCCAAACCAAAAAACAAAACAAACAAAAGGGGAAAAAATAAAGAAACCAACCTTCTCCAGCAAGCTTCCTTCAGCCTTGGATGCTTCATCTACTTCCTGCTCAAGTGAGTGTGCCAATTCAATTGCCTTAAAAGCACCATCAGTTGTGACAGCAGTTATCCTACGTATTCCCTTGGCAATTCCCTCTTCGGATAAAAGAGCAAAGGCCTTGGCTTCCCTCGTATTTGATATATGAGTCCCTATATGTATCAAAAAGATAAAGTTCAACTGAAAAATAAGGCCATGCTCCAAGGCATTTTCATTAGAATAGGGCATTAACCTCCACAAAGTTCTGCTGAAATTGATGACCATTCCTTATTTTCGGGGTCAGCCAGGAGGTCCTCAACTTTTCGCCCAACAGCCACCACTCTTACTGGGTCAGGATATACCTACATCACAAGCAACAACCTATGTATCACACAAAACAAAATATAGCGATTGAGGTGATTAAATAATTATGTTTGCATTCAGGAAAATACCTCTCCAAATACAGCCCTTAAACCATTGATACGCTTGGCTTCAATCAGGGTTACCTCCTTAGCAAAAACATCCAATTCTGCTCTAATTTGCTCATTAACAATGGACTCTATTCTTCTCAAATTGTCAGGTTCTACCGGCTTGCCTATTCAAGTTCCACTAGCATTTTAGAAAACCCAATAGGCATAGATAACATAATCCTCTTAACTCAAAGGACTAACTTGAAAAGCTTTACCATGAGAAAAATCAAATCTTAATTTTTCAGGAAGAACAATAGAACCCTTCTGGTCAACATGACTGCCAAGAACTTCCTGCATTGATACATGCTGAACATATTTAGGAACTATATAGACAAAACAGTAGAGAATTGTCTTATGAAAAAAAAAGTAAAAAAAAAGTTTTTGGGTTGTTGGAATTTGAGCATACCCTCAGAGCAAAGTTCAACATGTGCGTGCAGGTATGGTTGGGCGCAATGAGTGTACGCCTATTGTAGTCAACCTGTACCGGAGAACTCAGCAAAAGTTGAAACAAAAAAACTACATATATATATACACACACACACATATACATACTATACGCAGAAAATTGAAGGCAGAAGTACCTTGCAATTTACTTTGTCACCAACAGAGAGTTTGCCACTCTCTCCAGAAAAAGAACCAATGTGAAGAACAAAACCTCCATAAATTTGAACATTGCAAACTTGAAATGAGAGAGAGGATCCTTCAAGTGATCCAGTATCAAAAATCTACAAGCAAAGCAAATCAAACCAGATGCACAAAACCCACCATTACAAACAATCAGAACTATCTTGCGGGAATGCAATATAATTGTTAGAACTCAAATCCTACTAACATAAATACAACTTTCAGCATTAACTTAGTCCATGCACACACCTAATTCTTCTGATCAAGAAGAATATACGATGCAGGCTATATAATAAATAAGGAAAAGCAAGATCTAGAATCCAACAAATCTTGAATTACTTTTTGTTTTTAAATCTGCGGGTTTATTTTTATCAAGTCCTATCACATTTTACATGTATTCTTGAAATTTCCTAAAGCAGTCAAAACTTTTTTTTTAGATCAGTAGCAATCGACAGATTTGTTTCCAGTCTCCGTAATTGGAGCCCGTGCAGAGATTTTTTATTTTAATACGTGCGCTGATCCACACTCCACTATCATATTTGACACTAAAAGCAGCTCAAAAGTTCTTAAACATGGAACCTGTTTTACACACATAATCCAAAGACTTTTAATAGTCAAAATGATGGGGGAAAAAATTAACCAGAATATACAATACCTGACCACCTTGCTCAGCATAGAAACTTGTTGATCCCAAAACTATACCAACTTCATTGCCGGCAGAAGCACTATTAATAAACTCAGAACCGGTGTAAATTGCTTTTATCACACTTTGATGGTCCTGAATTGATTATTAAAAAATAGGAAAGTAATTATCAACAGCAAATTGAATAATCCCTCATCACAATGACTCTACTCATGGAAACACTTCTCAAAGTAATTTTTTCATATCAGAGAGTAAACATGAATAACAATCAGAGTGTAGATATGCAAAATCATATAGAATATCTAACCTGGCACCAGATAAATTTAAAGCTGTCATCTGTTGCAGCAACCCCCCTCTTGTGCAATGCAGCAGTAGCATCGGCATCCATAACAATAGCACCACCAGCTTGCTACAGAGTTCAAGAAAAAAAAAGGTAGCATGAGCACACAGCCCCATGCATATTTTGTTCACAATATACAATTGTGTCACTTATTTCCAGAATCTTCAATGTTTCTCTTTAAACTACCAGTGTCATATGAAGGGAAAAAGGTTTGGACAACATCTGAAGTTGACACTAGATGTGGACGATGTAACCCAAAAAAAAAAGTGCAGTACCTTATTTTGAGCATTCCTTGATCTTTCCCGAGCCTCATCCATAGCATTATTGAAACCCTCAACATCAACTAGTAACCCCCTTTCCTCTGCCATCAACTGTAGGAAGAAATTATAAGCGAACAAAGTCATGTATAAAAATATATCCAACAGAACAACAATGAATTTCACTGTACCTGTGTCAAATCTAATGGAAACCCATACGTATCCCACAAGACAAAAGCATCCTGCAACCAGAATAAGAACAACGTAAGTCACAGTAAGGTACAATGACCATTTACAAACATGAGCACTCGTCCTAATCTGTTAGTCATAGATAAAGGAAATGATCAACAGAAGATTAATTTAAGTTAGTGTATCCATTTCTGTACAGAGCATCGCAACTCATCCACACTTATTTAGCTACTTGTCAATAACAATGTTCCAACAAACTTGTGCAGCATCTGCAATCAACTTAAATTCAAGGAAGGTGAACCTATACCAATTATACATACTGGATAACAGGTCTCAAGAGTTAGCTTTCTTATCATGGATATGAGAATCTTTATGCATGATGCACCGACAAAATTTTGTGAAGTACTTGGTTTTGTTGACGCATCTGATGTTAAAACCCCAATTTTGAACCTACTACATACAAAAAACAACTGAAATTTCATTAACTTTGAAGGAGAACAATTGTTGAGTAGTTAAATGAAATGTTCCATGAAAAGCTCCTCCCTCTCTATTGTGAGGACAATTGCCACAGAAATGACTTCCTAGAGCATAAGAACAATAGAAAATAAGGGTAAGATAAAAAAAATATTCAGAACACACTCACCTGCCCACTAAATGTTTTCCCTTGAACATCCTGAGCAGCCTTCTTAAATCTTTCTATTCCCTGAAAACAAATCATCAGTAAATCAAATAGCTCAGTCACAACAATTACTTTGAACTACGTTAAATGCAATTCTTGATAAACTTGACTTAAAAAAAAATCCTTCCATTTTCAATTTACAAATACAATCCCCCTGTTGTCGCATTGCACTTTATACATGCGAAGGAAAAAAAAATCAAAAGCAATTAAAAGAACAAGGTTTTGTTTAGCGCACGTGATCGAAACTGTTTGAGGTTATCTGCAACATATTCACTCATAGAGCCTCATTAAAAGCATGAGGGTTACTAAAGTCTATTGCAAGCAGTACACGAAGAGTGTGCTTAATAAAAGAGTTCACACTCCACAACCAAAAGTACTACTTCTCAAGGGCACTATACTTCAGGTATAAACTTAATTCGCCTATTATCTTACAAATTCTGTTCTGCAATCAGTCCATGATACTTGCAAGACTTAAAAACGGTCATGCCAACTCCAAATTTGAGTTCCCTATACCTAAATTTTTTTTATAAAAATAAAGGAGCAAAAGGCATGCCCATAAAAAATTCATTATATAAATCCAAACCTTCTGTAAAGTCTTCTCAAAAGTTTCTTCCTCCTCTTTGATTATCTCCCTAATATGTGCTTCATACTGTTTCAGCTCTGGAAAAACATCACCCATCACTGTCACCAGAATGCCTACAAGCCTGGATATAACACATTCACAAAAGATCATATCAACAATACATAGAACTACAAATCAGAAACATTCAGAACATGGTAAACTTTTCAGATAGCACCTCAACTTTAAAAGAAAGAGCAGGAGAGAGTGAGATTTCCAAACTGCAGTATACGTCTGTCATTCTTACCCATTAAAGAATCCTTCTTTAGCTTTTAAGACATCATTTCCATACCGAACAGCCCGACGAAGAATACGCCTTAGAACATATTCACGACCATCATTGCCTAAAAAAAAAAAAGAACCCCAGAAGTTGAACTCTTACAATTACTCCAAAAAAAAAAGTTCAGAAACAATTTAACTACTCAAACAAATTCATATCTTAAGATGTAGCCAATAAAAATAATATGAAAGTCGATGTGACCCCTATCACTACCAACTCAAAAGAAAGAGTGAATTCTAAGAGCTTCCGATTTCATGAGCAAGCAGCAGGGCTCAGGGGCGAGGGAGGGGGAGCACTGAAAATTTCTCTCAGATAGTATGCTGACTTTTGCACGTATCTTGAAATATTTTCTATAAAAAAATTGGATAAAAACTAAAGAATGATGGTGATTCCTAAAAATTAAATAAGAGACGTCAATTTTACTCACTTATTAAGATAAGTCCATTTAGTCACTAATCTTCTAGAATAAAAGGGAAAACATCCTTTCCAACTAGGTTAAAAACCAAAATGCAGAATGTGCTAGCAATCCTCAGCATAAAATCCAACATCTCTATGAATACCAATCACAACAAAACAATTCACAACCCCGTCCATCAATGGATGTCTTTGTTTTAAACAATGGGAAACCCACACCACTGAACTCAACTTGAGTAGAAGGTAGCAAAAATGGTAAACTATTGTCTGCCTACCTGGACGAGACCCATCAGCAATGGCAAATGAAAGAGTTCTTATATGATCTGCAACAACTCTGTATGCCATGTCAACTTTGTCTACATCATCCAGCCCAACTTTCCCTGAATATGACCGAGCCCCTGTTGCCTACAAACATATTGGGTTAAATGAAAATATGAACATGAAGCAATATAAATGATTGGAATGGAAAATGACTAGGAGTTTGGATGCAGATTTTACTAATACATAAGACCAAAACAGATTAATCTTGTCATGTGGATCACCAAGCTTCAACGAAACCTCAGAATGAACAGTTTTAAGTTCAACTTCAGGTCTTCACTAGGATCCAGGATTCTTTTTACAAGAAACAATCTTCATACGAATATAAAACATGTTCGTCAAAAGGAGCTGCCCCCATTCAACAAAATCTGGACTTTGTAGATGCTTTTTTTTTCGTACAACTTTCTAGATGCTTAAATGCTTTAACTCTTAAAATTTGACTGTTTTCCTACTTTTCTGCATAGGGGTGCCCCTCTATGTACTCTATACATAGTTTGGTTTGCACCCCTTTGTGGATATCTTAAAGGTATTGTTGCTTTCAAAGACCCTAAACGAAATTGACATCTCACCTGTTGGATAGCATCAAAGATGGGCATGAACACATCAGTATCATAATTGCTCATCTTTTTCTGAAGTACAGAAGTTAATCTTTCGAATCCCATCCCAGTGTCAACATGCTTAGCAGGCAGCGGTTTTAGAGAGCCATCACTTTCCCTATTGAACTGTTGGATAGTAATCAAGCAAAAAAGAACGGTTCACTAAATTAACTATAAGCATCATAAACCAGAAAGAGAAGGAATAAAATTATGTGACACTTGGAAGGTTATATTTCAATTTTAGATGTTGTGCCGACCATAACAAACCAATACATAGGACGCTTGTACTTGTGGCAAGGTTGAGATCACAATTCTGGTTTTCAATCAATTTTCTGGACCTAAATATAAGGAATACAAATTCATATATGAAGATCCATAAGACATGCTGTCAAAGTTATACCTGAATAAAGACGAGATTCCATATTTCAATGCAGGTAGGATCGTCATTGTTGACTAAGGATGCAGCATCACGATTACCTATTCTATCATAATGAATTTCAGTGCAAGGACCACAAGGACCGGTATCACCCATCTCCCAGAAATTATCCTATTTGTGGGGAGATAAGAAAAAACAACAAAGACCCATAAATTTAATTAGATAAGGTCATTTACCAGATAAATAATCATTATGAAATTAACAAACTGGAAAAAAAATATCATATAAGTTCAATTTACAGCCTCCTTGGCAACATTAGCAAACACAAATCAGAACCAGAATGAAATGCACATCAACCCCAAGAACAATAAGGTCTGTGCATAAATACCAATCACAGCGTTAAAAATCATCCCTGCAACTACCAACAGGACAAGACATACAAGCACTATTTCTACAAGAGCTTGTTACACCTTTTGGATCATCATCATAGGGTCTTCCACATACAATTCAGCAGCACAGGCATACATGTCAATGTAATGTAGAGTTGAACAAAACAAATTCAATAGGATGGAATTTCCAGAAAAATGAAAGTTCTTGCCAACATAAAATTGTTAAAGAACTAAAACTTAAGAAAATCATACCTTACACCCAAAAGGTAGTACCCGAGCAGGTGGTAAAAACTTAAGCCATATATCTCTAGCTTCATTATCAGGAGCAAGACCAGCCTTCTCATCACCACCAAAATAGGTGGCATAAATTCGATCTTCTGGCAGCTTATAAACCTGCATATCAAAAAAGGCAATGGTCGCACTAATATTATCAGCCTTGATATAGTAACCGGTGATGAAACTATGCATTGGGTCAAATCTACTTGCCTGGGTGAGAAGCTCCCAAGCCCACCCAATGGCTTCTTTCTTGAAATAATCCCCAAAAGACCAATTTCCGAGCATCTCAAAGAAGGTATGGTGGTAAGTGTCTTTTCCTACATCATCGAGATCGTTGTGTTTCCCACCTGCTCTTATACATTTCTGCGTGTTGCAAGCTCGAGTCAGCTTGCTTAACTGAGTGTTTGGGTCAGCTGTGCCCAAAAAGATGGGCTTGAACTGGTTCATACCTATGCAACCGAAACAGGCATGTAGGGTTTTTCAAAGAAACAAACAATAAATGAAACAGAGGGGGAAAATTCAAAAATCGGAAGAAAATTCGGTGACGAACCAGCATTAGCGAATAGAAGAGTGGGATCGTTGTGAGGCACAACAGGGCTAGACTTCCAGCAGACGTGGCTCTTCTCCTCGAAAAACCTCATAAACGTGTCCCTGACACGCTTAGCCGGCCACTCCACCCCCTGGGATTCGACGCCTGCCATGGTGGTACGAAACGACGAGGTTACAGACAATGAAGAATAGGAGGCTAGTTTGAGAAGGAGGCACTTGTAGGAGGTGGTGAGGGAGCGATTGGAAGAGATAGAGATTGAGAGAAGTGACGGCGCCAGACAAGCGGGAGTAGGAGGAGAGCGAGGGTAAGGTTGTGTGAGTAGAAGGGAGCGGAAGACTATTGTTCCTCTCTCACAGAATCCACTCCTCATTCATTCTCTTTCCAATCGGGTTAACCGGTAACGCCACGCCACCCTTTGTCGCGTAAAATATAATCTATGTTTGCCTGCCCCTTTACCAAGGAAAATTTATACGCGTTACGCGTATACTCGCCTATAATGTAATCTTAGGGCCCACAGCCCGATTTTCTCCCCCTTTTCCCATTTTTTTTTAAATAAAAAATTTATGGGAGATTAACTATTATACTCAATATATAAATCAAATTATTAAAAAACTTTCTATGAAATAGACTTTAGAAACACACTCAAAACTCATTTACAACATAACAAAGAGGCTTTTAACTTCTTATAAACTACAAAACTACCATCGATTTCTTAAAACAAGCTCAGTCCAAAACCTCATTAAAAAAAAAAAAACTCAAAACACTCAATAAGGTATCAAAGTAATTTAATAATCAAAATTAAATTCAATAGAGCCAACTGTCAATTTTTAAGTTTTTTTTCTAAGAATTGGTATATGACTAAATATCTCAAAATGTATTTCCTCATCCTCCCCCCATCCTTCTCTCTCCCTCTCCCACTCTGTCTCTCTCTTCCTTAGTTTAAATTTTGATTATACGGTCCTGCATGGTTGATCTTATTGAGGTTAAGCTTTTTGTGATCTTAGTATGATTAGATTGATCAATGAAATTTAAATGCATATTAGTTCATTAAAAATAGGGAGTTTCACTAAAATACTCAAAATGGGGGCTGGAATTATAAAAATACCCCAACACCCAAAACACTTTATAAACATACCCAAAACCCATTATTACACACACTCAAAACTCATTTATAAACATACCCAAAACCCATTTTTGGTATGTTTCTATGTTTAAATAGTGCTTGGATATTTTTATAAATACATGTCTAGGATTGGTTATTTGACTAAATATCTATTAAAAATACACACACATAAAATCTTCCCATTTTCTTCTTCTTATTAGGAACCAACGTAAATCAAGTAAATATGTAATTGGTAATCGAATACTATAAAGAAGTTGCATATGTATGCATATGGATTTCAAACTGGAAACAAAATACAGAAGCTTCGCTATAATAATGGAGTCTCCAATTTCCTTCCACGATACTACTAATAGTAATTAATTATTAAATTGAAAAATTAAATATGATTACAAGAAAAATTAAACTTGAATATATACAAATATTTAAATAGTATAGCTGCGCCTATACACCTTAAATATATTCGAATATTTAAAAGGTATAGTCGAGCAGCTATACTCTTTTGATATATTATTATTATTTAGTGAATAATTAGTATTTAAATATTTTAATTAATTTCATAAATTATTTAATTAATAATAATTAATTATATTAGTTATCTTAAATAATTTTGTGAAATTTAAAATTTGTTTGAAAATTGTTTCAATTATTTAAAAATGGTAGAAAACTATTTTAGTATTCCAAAAATGGATTTTAGCCTCCAAATCCTAAATCTAAGTCACATCGTGATTCGATAATATCAACTACTCTTTGGAGTTTGAATGAAATACATGAACTTAAGTCTCACATTGGAAATAAGAGAAAGTCTCTACTCCTTATAAGTGGGCCCGAAGTTTTTCCGCACATGTTAAATGGAAGGTTAGCCTTTTGGAGTGGAACTTGGGCTTCACCTTTTGATTGGGCTTGGATTATATATATACATAATATTTAATAATCGTAGACGGGGTCTTGGCTTAATACGATGTAACCGGACCTAACCTAGACCTGTCCAGGCAAATTTTGTTAGGATATACCTAGAATGCGAAATTTTGGTATCGCAACGAACTTTTAGAATAAATAGACATGTCCCGACGAATATATGTCACCATAAATCTTTCATAGCAAAAATTTATCGAGATTCTAACAACAAACCACTTGTTAAAATATACCTCAAGGCGCACTCAACTAACTAGGGTTAGGTCCGATTATGTCGTACTAACTGTTTATTGAGATTGAAACCCTAATTGTAGCTCAAATCCATTTTTAGAATTATTTCTCTATGAATTTAAATAATTGAAACTATTTTTGAAATATATTCAAAAATTAAAGATAATTTTAAAGTCCAGCAATTATTTAAGATAACAAAGTATAATAAATTAGTATTTATTAAATAATTTATCAAATGAATTGAAATACCTAAATAGTAATTATTCACTAAATAAATAATAGCTTTCGATTAAATAGTTTTTTTATTTTTCATGATAAAACTTTGGATTAAATAATTATTCACGAAAATTTGCACACTGGAAGTACGGGAAATCTAAAAATACTTCATCTTTACATTGACGGTATTACTAGCATTTGATTGAATAATTTAAAGAGTATAGTAGCCGGGTGGCTATACACTTTGAATATATTCGAATATTTAAATAATATAGCCGAACGGCTATACTCTTTGAATATATTAGAATATTTAAATACTATAGCCGCGCGGCTATACTTCTTGAATACATACGAATATTTAAATCGTATAGCCGCGCGGCTATACACCTTGAATACGTACGAATATTTAAATAGTATAGTTGCGCGGCTATACCCATTGAATGCATACGAATATTTAAATCGTATAGCGCGGCTATACTCATTGAATACATACGAATATTTAAATAGTATAGCCGATCGGCGATACTACTTGAATATATATGAATATTTAAAACGTATAGCCGCACGGCTATACTTCTTAAATATATTCGAATATTTAAAGTGTATAGCCGCACGGCTATACGCTTTTGATATTTTATTATTATTATTTTAGTGAATAATTAGTATTTTAATTTCATAAATTACTTAATAAATAATAATTAATTATATTAATTATCTTAAATAATCCTGTGGAACTTAAAATTATTTTAAAAAAAGTTTCAATTATTAAAAATCTTGAAAAATTATTTTAGAGAATACATACGAATATTTAAAGAGTATAGCCGTCGGCGTTACACCTTAAATATATTCGAATATTTAAAGTGTATAGCCGCACGGCTATACACTTTTGATATTTTATTATGATTATTTTAATGAATAATTAGTATTTAAATATTTTAATTAATTTCATAAATTAATTAATAAATAGTAATTAATTATATTAATTATCTTAAATAATCTTGTGGAACTTAATTATTTTTTTTTAAGTTTCAATTATTTAAAAATCATAGAAAATTATTTTAGAGTTCAAACAATGGATTTTAGCCTCAAAATCATAAATCCAAGTCACAACATGATTCGATAATATCAACTACTCTTTGGAGTTTGAATGAAATACTTGAACTTGAGTCTCGAATTCAAAAAAAAAAAAAAAAATCTTTACTCCTTATAAGTGGGCCTGGAGTTTTCCCACACATGCTATATGAAATGTGAAACTTGGGCCTCACCTTTTAATTTGGCTTGGATTATATATAGATTATAGGCTTAAATATTAAAATGGTCTTTGTGTTTTATCTATTTGGCCAAATTAATCCCCATGTTTTTAATTTGGCCGATTTGGTCCTTGTGTTTCACTCTGTTAGCCAATCATGTCCATTTCGTTAAGTCAACATTAAAAATTAATTTTTAAAACTGTAATTGTTATTAACAAAAAAGTACTAATTTTAGTTTTCAAATACAAAACACATGAATAATTAACAAAATAATAATATTTTTAAAGAAAAAATAGGGAAACCACCCACCACACCACCCAACTACTGTGAGCCCTCTTCTTGTCTCAAGCAGCCACCACCCAATCACTATGAGCCATCCCAGCAGCCACCACCACTCTCCCTCTCACCGATCCATCCCACCCACTCCATAACTACTTCGTCTCTCCTTCCTCTCTCTCACAGTGATCTTCACCTGACGGTCCCAAACCTTGTGTCGATTTTTTACATTTTCTTTTTAATTAGTCAATTATTTTTATTTTTTAAAATTCAGTGTGGCTTTGAGAGAAGTACCTCCTCTCCCTCTCTAATCTATAAAACATTAGTTTTTATAGAGAGAGAAACTTGTAAGAGAGGGAGAGAGATATGCATAGGAAGACCACATTTTAGGTATCTCTCTAGTCTTCTCCAACCAGTCAATTATTTAGTTGTTAAAAGTTTTTTTTTTTAAAGTTGAAATTTTATGTTTTATTAAATAATTAGAGATTTTTAATAAGTTTAAATAATATTTATGATTTTTTAAACAGTAATTTAACGGAATGGACAACATTGGCTAACGAGTAAAACACAAGGACTAAATTGGCTAATGAAACATAGGGATTAAATTGACCAAATGAGTAAAACACATGGACCATTTAAACATTTAATCCTACATAATATTTAATATTTAATAATCAATAATCATAGACAGGGTCTTGGGTTAGTAGGACGTAATCAGACCTAACCTAGACCCTCTCAACAATTTTTTTTGGGGATATACCTACTTGGCAAAATTTTGGTATCGCGATAGATCTTTCTCAACGAAATTTTGTTGGATTCCAATGAAAAATCACTTGTTAAAATCTACCTTAGAGCGCACTCAACTAACTAAAGTTAGATCCAATCATTTACCATTTCCCAACAAAAAATCCTTGCCATTTTTCCTAAGTACAAACAACAATTTTACATTAATAACACAAAAAATATCACGTGATTTGTTTTGATCAATAAGAAAGTTAAGTTCTCATTTGGGAATAAAAAATAACGACAACATAATATTATCCTACCAGTTTAATTAATATTTTTTCTCAAAAAGAAAAGAAAAGAGAGTAACATTTCCAATTCATCCGACTCAACACATAAAGGACGAGTGCTAATTTTATCCTCCTCCTACTTTTCCGTTATATTGCCTCATACTCAAAGTCGTTTATTTTATATAAAAATATTTACTGATCATTTATGTAAAAGATTAACCAAATCAAAGTTGTTTAATAATTTAACTTTCATTAATTTACAAATTCATTGTTTCAATTAAGCACAAAAATGATCCCGAATGTTAGAATGTGTATCAAGTCTTATGCAAAGTAATAAAAATTAGAGCGAGAGATTTGTATCTCAACTAGTTAAGATTATTTATTTATCCATATACCCGAGGTATTAAGTTCGATTTTTTTCCCCCTAATATCACTTTTATAAATTTTAAAATATAAAGATTAGATGCCCAAGCCCAATTAGGAATGGAATCGGTTGAGCTGGCTTGACCAGCGGAAAATTTGACATATTGCAAACAGCCCAGATAAGCTTTAGCCTTGGTGCGGCCCGTTTTCAATTGCATATGAATTGTTATCCACCCGCCATACCCAATTACCCGACTTGCAAGCCCAATTTCATTCGGCGGCTGAATTATACAGCAAACCCAACAGTGGAGTCGGCGGGCGAAGACTGACGAGTGTCTGTTACACAGTTGCAGTGCTCTGAGAGACTCAGAGTGGTGACGATGAAGAAATTGGCATTCTTAGGTTGCTGGATATTGCTCCTGGCATCAATCTTAGCCGTTGATTCTAAATCGGACGGGTTGGGTGAATGGCATATCCTCACAAAGCAAAATTTCTCTTCTCAGATCCGTCTCCACCCTCACATCCTCCTCATTGTAACTCTTCCATGTAATCTCTCTCTCTCTCTCTCTCTCTCTCTCTCTCTCTCAGATCCTCATTCCCAATATTATCATAAATTCTTAATTTCTAATGATTAATTAATTATTTTGAGTTAAACTTGAATTCTGTGCAGGGTCGGGCGAGTCTCGGTCGTTCATGAAAGACGTAGCTCGCTTGGTCACCGATAGACCAGAAGAGTTCAGCTCTCTGAAATTGATGCTTATACACAGAAACACAGAGAAGTTGTTAGTGGAAGCCATTGGTGCTACCACAGACGCAGAGGAAACAACAGTTTTGTACTATCACCGTTCTGTGTCGTACAAGTATCGAGGAAGGCTTCGAGCACAAAATGTATTGTCTTCACTACGTCCGTACGTGTCGATTGAACCCGAAGAACTTCCCTTCAAGTCCCTGACAACTCCGGAGGACTTGAAAGCGTTCCTTGATTCAACTGACAAAGCTTTGCTTCTCTTCGAGTTCTGCGAATGGAGCTCTAAATTGCTGGCCAAGCGGAAGATGAATGGAACTGATCGCAGTGGTTTTGGTGTGCAAGGTGAGGTTTAAAACCAGCTTCTTTATATAGTATTTTCGTAAATATAGAAATGACCATGAGAAGCGTTACCTCTTAGCTTTTAGAGCAGCAGCAAAGCATTATTTGAAGTTTGCAGTACAACTTATCCAAATAGAAGCTATAATCAATATGGAATGTCGTTGTTTGCTTTTGTGTGAGTTTTCATGGTTATTTTGTTCTCCATTGATGTTGATAACAACATTCCTTTGCAGGGGATCCTATTGGATTGAACTTCAGTGTAGAGGCGAATAGATCACCACCACACTTGGGGAAGAATAACCAGAAGGTCGCGGGTAGTTTCTAATTGCCAGTGTTGTGATACTAATTTACGAAATGAAAATTAGGAGCAAACGTTTAGTGATGTATTTGCTGCTGATTTCTTTTTGGGGAAAAAAACAGGGCATGGAAACTGCAAATATGAAGTGTGGCGTTGATTATGGGCTTGATGGAGTTCCTTGGCTTGGGGGCTTCAGCTCAGTAAATGACAGTGCTTCTTTGGAGAGGTCGGAGATAATGAGCCCTGGAGTTGCATCATTCTGTACACGTAAAGAGTATCAGCTGTTTGACTCTTTCTTCTCGAAGTTCATGACTGTTGCACGAGAGTTCTTCCTGCCTCCTGAAAGGCATAAATTTGGTCTGGTCTCAGAGAGATCGATGCTCTCACATCTTGGGGTTGAAGATTCCGGTTCATGGTTGGCAGTGCTTTACTTTTCTGGATGCCCCAGTTGTTCAAAGATTATTAAAAAAGAGGATGACCTCAAGAATGCTTTACAAATGGATCATTTGGTTGTTACAGAGGTGAGTTATCTATTCTCCCCTTTATACCTCACCCTTTGTTGTTATAATCTTTGCCTTATTTGTTTCCTATTCCCGTAGTATTACTTCCAGTTTATATTTTCATGCATACTAAGGGATTAAAACAGACTGCGTAGATACATAGTATCTCTTCGTGTATGCTTACTTCCTTTTTCTCTGTGCTAAACTAGTTATCTTATATTGTGTAGCTGGAAGGTGATGGCAACACTTTGGAGCCTGCTTTTCCTGCTAACCAACCATCAGTACTTCTATTTGTGGATAGATCATCTGAATTGTCAGAGACTAGAATAAAATGTAAGGAAGCTCTTGATGCTTTTCGAGAGTTGGCACTGCACTATCTTGTTTCACAACAATTTGATGGGCAACATGAAGACAAGTCTGAGACATCCAAGGTCGAGGATTATCACGCATTAAGGAGTAAATCTGGACATCCTAAGCTAAAATTATCTCAGGCAGCTCAGATGATCAAACTAAAAGATAAATTGTCTAATTTCGTGATAGTAAATGAGGGAAAACAAGTCACTTTGGATAAGATATCTTTGGATCTACAGGGCAGTTCCTTGAAGGAGATCGTGGATATCGTACTTAAGCAAAAGAAGAAAACTAAATTAAGCTCACTTGCAAAGGAGTTAGGTTTCCAACTTTTATCAGATGATATGGACATCAAGTTAGTGAATACATTGCCTGTACGGACAGAAGTTCAGTCTGATCAACATACACAAGAGCTATCTAAGGAAGCCACTATTACAAGTAGTGTTGACTCAGATAAGGATCAATTTCCACAGGGGACTAGCATATCTGCTGACGAGCATCTGGAAATTTCTGAAGTCACTGATTCTGAAATCTCTTTTCAAAATGATGAAGAGAAAACAGCATATGTTGATACAAGTATGCAGTTCTTATCTGTAGATAGTGAGCAAAATCTTGCAGATCATAAACTTGATACTGCTGAAGATTTAAAGGTAGAAGAAGAAATCTCTTCACAGGTAGATAAGTCAGGGGAGCAACAGCTTCACTTTCAAGGTTTCAAGGGTTCTTTTTTCTTTTCTGACAGTAATGATCGATTACTTCATGCTCTGACTGGTGGGTCAAAAGTTCCAGCTTTGGTGATAGTTGATCCGATTGCTGCGCAGCATCATGTATTGTCAGAGGAGACAAATCTCAGCTATTCTTCACTGGCTGATTTTCTTGCTGAGTTTGTTAATGGAAGTCTTCTTCCATATCAACAGTCTGAATCTGTTCTTCATAGATCTAGGGAGGCCACTCATCCACCATTTGTTAATCTGGATTTTCATCAGGTGGATACTATCCCTCAAGTGACAAGTCGTACTTTCTCTGAGCTGGTTATTGGGTTTAATCAATCTGACACTGATGCTTGGAATAAGGATGTCTTGGTCCTTTTTAGCAATAGATGGTGTGGGTTTTGCCAGAGAATGGAATTGGTTGTTCATGAAGTATACCGGGCTATGAAGGATTATGTTAAGATGCTGAAAAGTGGATCAAAGAATGAGAAAACAATGTTTGACGATGGTAAGTACTTTTTGTCAGTGGTAGGTGCTTAGTTAAGTGTTTGTTCTCTTCGCCCTAGTTGTTATTCTCGTCCTACGGAGTTCCTGTTAAGTATGAATTTGCATATCCTAATAATCTTATAAATATGGGCTCAAATGCTGTCCACTGTCGGATTTACTTGTTCTTTAGGGAGGAAATATTAAAAGATATCTAAGTGTTATTTTAGTGGGATTTTATATCTATATAAAACTTATTTTCTATAATTATTCATTTTTTTGTTCAAGAACATAAAATGGTAATTTCCATGTTTAATCAGTTTTGGTCTTACAGTTCAAATATTCACATGAGCAACTACATCTGACAGGTGACTTGAAGGATGAAATGCTGAAGCTTCCGCTTATATACTTGCTGGATTGCACATTGAATGATTGCAGTTTGATACTGAAATCAATGAATCAGGTGTGTCTTGTCTTATGGAATGCACAAAAATATCTCCTGGTATAAATTAATAATATTGTAAATACGTGTCTATCTATTCTTCTCATCAACCTAGCTGGCTTTTAAAATTATATTTGTAATGTCATGTTTTCCATTGATGACATTTCTAAGTAGCTTATTGTTCTGTAAACTACTGAACAACCATAATTTTTTTGAATTGTTCTGAAAAAGGAGGCAGTTTTGTCCTCTTTCTGATCATTTGGTTTTTTGTTGGAAAAAACAGAGGGAAGTTTATCCTGCTCTGGTGCTCTTTCCAGCAGAAAAGAAGAATGTTCTCCCTTATGAAGGGGATATGGCGGTCACTGAAATTTTCAAGTTTATGGCTGATCATGGAAGTAACTCTGATCATCTTATCAGTGAGAAGGGTAATTCTATTTAATGTGTGACTAATGCCTATGGTTCATTAGGAAGAATCTTGTTTTGGGATTGGAAGAGTTGTAGTTTTTTTTCTTTTCTTTGAAGGCGGGTACAGTTTTGGTGGCATGAACTTCTTCCTTGCTCAAGTTGTCTGCTTGTTTGATGGTTTTGTAGGAATCTTATGGACTGTAGCTAAAAAGCGGGGAAGGAATCAAAATTTCTTTAAGGTCCAGTTATCTGATATTCATGAGGAAGGTCCTATTGAAAAGGACACACTTCATGAAGTACTATTAACAAAGACGCATAAACGAGTCATTAGAGATGATCAGGGCAAGTCTCACACATCACAAGGTTTCAATGAAGCAGCCCTGCGTGTGGTGACCGGTTCCATTTTAGTTGCTACTGATAAACTTACTGTGCATCCCTTTGATAAATCAGAGATTCTTATTGTCAAGGCAGATCAAGTTACTGGATTTCAAGGTCTGATTATTAACAAGCATATCAGATGGGATGCTCTAAATGAATTGGAACAAGGGCTTGAGATATTAGCAGAGGCCCCTCTGTCCTTTGGAGGACCACTTATAAAGGGTGGAATGCCTCTTGTGGCATTAACTCGAAGATTTGTCAAGACCGAGTATCCGGAAGTCATACAGGGTGTTTTCTTTCTCGATCAATTAGCAACAATTCAAAAAATCAAAGAGCTCAAGTCAGGAAATCAATCTGTCAGTGAGTACTGGTTTTTCTTCGGGTATTCAAGTTGGGGATGGGACCAACTCTTCGATGAGATTGCTGAAGGAGCTTGGAATTTAAGTGATGATGGCCTGAAGCATTTAGGTTGGCCATTGGGTTGACTATTTTTGATATTGACATGATAGAGCTTTTGGAGTATCGCATACAATACAACACAATGTGATATGTTTGTAACTTTATAATATCGGTAATGTGGAATTTGCTTTGTTTTGTGCCGAAAATTGTAAATATTATTAGCATTTCTAATTCATTTCATCGCTAAATCGAGTTAAAGGCTTGACTTTACTTGGATGTAACCCTCATGAGAATTTAATCGATCTTCTGTTTTCAAGTTTTGGCTCATTTTTGACTCGATACTCACTTTTTGTTTGGTATGCTAACTTTTTAGAATGTCGCTGTCGTTTAATTCGCCAGCTCCAACAGAATAAAATGCGGAAATTGTTTGAAAAAACATTTTCGGCCCTTTGGTACATCCAATATTGAGGTAAATAACCTTTTAATTTAATTTAATTTATTTTTTTGCAACTTCTAAGTAAGGAAAATAATACCTTATAAGATATCTCTAAGTTCTTTTTTGTTTACAGATTTTGAATATTTTTAATGTTTTCAGGGACTAAAAAGTAATAAAGTCTAAACAATTTGGGCTTCGCTTGGCTGGGGACAAAAAATTTATTGACTGCTCCTTTATTTATTTTTCCATTTCTGTCTGTATTTACGTTATACCTGACGTGTTTTGGCTATGACAATTCTACTGATAGAGACGCCGCAGTTGAAACTTTGTTTAGATATATAATATATATATTTGTCCTAAAGGTACAACTTCAGTCAAACAAAGTGACTCAAGAATTGTGGAAATCATTTTTCACGCATATATATAGCACATGAGAGACAGAGAGACAGAGAGACACAGAGAGAGAGAGAGAGAGAGAGAGAGAGAGAGAGAGTTGAAGATGAGCAACAACAATGCAACCTCCTCAGTGCCGGAAGCATATCCAATGAACGGTGGAGATGGCACATACAGCTACACCAAAAACTCTTCTTACCAGGTTCTTTCAATTCTACCTACTTAAGTTAATTATGTGCATCGTCTCTCCCACTTTTCCACTTCGTCATGGTATACAGCCCAGAAAACAAACTATGATCCTGTTGTTGGTTTTAGATCTGTTTCTCTCTTTCCTGGTTTTGCTTTGTAAAAATTTTGTCTTGCTCTTCCAATAGTATCCATTTTTGACTTTTCCTTGGTTATATTAGGTCAACTACATAGTTTTCAAGTTAAGGGAGGGGGCTTAATAATAACATATATATGAACTATTGTGCAGAGAGCAGCTGCAAATGTTGCAAAGACTCTAATTGATGAGGCAATAGCAGAGAAACTTGACATAGAAGATTTTTCTTCTGCTTCAAGCAGTGCATTTTGCATAGCGGATTTGGGATGCTCAGTTGGACCAAACACTTTCGCTTGCGTCCAGAACATAATTGAAGCGGTGAAACAAAAGTACGGATCCCAAATGCCTGACTTCCATGTGTTCTTTAACGACCACGCAGCCAATGATTTCAATACCCTGTTTGCCTCTTTGCCTCCGGAAAGGCACTACTTTGCAGCTGGTGTGCCGGGGTCTTTCCATGGCCGGCTATTCCCAGAGGCCTCTCTCCATTTCGCGCACTCTTCATATGCAACTCACTGGCTCTCAAAGCTACCAGAAGAAGTCACAAACAAGAACTCTCCGGCATGGAACAAAGGCAAGATTTACTATACAACTTCCCCTGACCAAGTATTTAATGCTTTCGCAGCCCAATTTCGTACAGACATGGCAATATTCTTGGAAGCTCGGGCTAAAGAGCTTGCGGCTGGTGGAATGATGGTGCTAATTATGCAAACCATCCCAGATGGGATCCATCAATCTCGCATTCCAAGTGGCATCATGTTTGATTTTCTGGGGTCTATTCTCATGGAGATTGCAAAGGAAGTAAGTTAATAACAAAACTCAGTCTATAACTCAGAAAGAGACTTATCGCTTATAGTTTGTTTTGTTGGTTTTGTTTCTTGGGTTTTAATTTATAGGGTTTGATAAGCGAAGAAGAGGTGGACTCATTCAACATTCCAGTGTATACTACGACTCCAAATGAGATGGCAGAGCTGGTAGAAAGAAATGGAAGCTTTAGCATAGTGAAAATGGAGTCAACAAGCCCCTGGTTAAAAGTTGGTCACATAGAAAAAGTTGGTCACATGCTAAGAGCTGGCATGGAGGGAGTTTTCAAAACTCATTTTGGAAGTGACATTGTCGATCAAGTGTTTGATAGGCTCAATGATAAAAGTGGCCAACTTATCAACCAACTAGAGTCCAGCCACAGACAAGGAACTCAGTTGTTTCTTGCTCTGAAACGCAAATGAAAGCAAAGCTTCTCAATTATAATATTTGTATTCAGATAAATATCACAAATAAGGTTGTGCGTGTGAGTGTGATAACCGTTTTTTCGGGGTTAATTTATACTTTTGTTTGTAATATCACTTCTATGTGAGACTTGTATTTGATTATGCTTATGGCTATAAAATAACTAAATAACCAACTTAAGAGAGATGTCATGTGTTATGAAATGCTCTGCTATAGTAAGGGCCTTATATATGTCCCTTAGGTGAGGTTTTATCTCTTAATCGTTGAATCAAGCTAACCAATTTGATTCAATGGCTAATTAATTTGATCTTTTATAATTTCAGCCTCCATTTCAATGGCTAATTAATTTGGGTATTTAGTCAAATACCAAATCCTAGACATGTATTTATAAAAATACCCAAGCACTATTTAAATATAGAAACATACCCAAAATGAGTTTTGGGTATGTGTGTAATGATGAGTTTTGGGTATGTTTATAAATGAGTTTTGAGTGTGTGTAATGATGAGTTTTGGGTATGTTTATAAAGTGTTTTGGGTGTTGGGTATTTTTATAATTTCAGCCTCCATTTTGGGTATTTTAGTGAAACTCCCTTAAAAAATAGAAACTCACTCCCTGACTATAGAAATCTTGCATGGAAGAAACCTCAGTATTGTACTACCTACCAACGTTAGAATTGAGAAATAAATTAAGTTGGGCCTGATTTGGGGCCTTGATGATATCGCCCGACCCAAGTTTCAAATCTGACCCAAAAAGTAAAAACTTTCAAAATTTGAGTCCAAGTTGCTGATTGGTGGTCTCCTGGTTGGGTGGTAATTTGGATCCAGTCAAACTCACCCATTAATATTATGGACAAGAAGATGATGATGAAAGTTCCATTGTCCAATTCCTATTGTTTTGGCACTAAACATTCCCAATTTGTCTTGGAAACTCTGTCGATGAAGAAGACCTTGCAGAATTGGGATACGCTTCAACTGCAATGACATGACATCACTAATCTCTGAATCCTTTGAAGTTGCTCCAAAGGCAACTCCAGTTATGGCTGACTTGCCCAAGGTATCCTAATTTTCTGTTTGCTATCATTGGCTGTTGGCTTCTTGTTATGTTTTCTCGATTGTTTTATGGGCGGGCGTAGGTGGTGTTTAAACGTTTGGGTTTTATGTAATCTTGTTGTCCTTGTTTTTGGTTTTGTTCCAGTTCATCAGGGAAGATATCGTGTGTGAAACTGAGTCAGAATTTTTGTAAATAAATTTCTCCCTTTTAGTTTAAATCTGATAATAGACCAAACCCAATTGCTTGCGTGGTTTATGTTGCATTATTCTGTAGCTGTTCTTCATGTTTATCTTTTAACTTTTATTGACAGAGTACAATTGCTTACCTACCTGGGTTACGTTCGATTGCTTTCTCCTCTTTTTAATTTGTTTATTTTTTGTTTGCGGTCTTTTACCTTTGTCAAATATATATATATATATATTAAAATGTACTTTTATCAGTTAATGTTTAATATTCATATTGCAAGAAATATATTGTGTTAGATTGTTTGGTTTTCAATAAAACTAGCATCTTAAGGATACATTTGGGTGTCAGATTACAAATATATTGATAAAGAGCTGGGACACGAACTTATAATATTTACCTGCTTTAAACACCTGTGATGGATCTTACCACTGCCTTATTTTGTGATAACCATGCCTGTATTATATCACATTGATTACATTATTATTTCCACAAGGACGTATCGAATAAAGTTCCTATTCTATGTCTGCAAATTTTGTGTAGTTTTCCTCGTTGCTTACTGGAGGGTTACATGTAGGAGCATTTTATAGCATCTGTCATGGAGGACTATGACGTCACGTGTTGGGGTTGTGGACTACACCTCCTTCTTCCATCACATGCTCCAGTTTTCAAATGTGGTTGGTGTGGAGCTTTAACAAATCAGAATGCAGGGAAACGGGAATGCAAGTACTTTTGGTTGAGACGCTTGCGGGATCGGTGCTTTGTCTGCATTCTCCTCATGTTTATGCTCTTTGTGATATGTACGTAGTTGTAGCTCTTATAGTTGTATTAGAATCTTTCTCCATTTTGCTTATTTTTTGCTTGTGTAGGTGTTGACATATTTTTTGTCCATAATCAGGCATAGGTATAATAGTTTCACTTTCCATATTATCTTCTGTAGGCAAAATTTTAATTGATGTATGAAAAATGGTTAAATTTTTTCCACAAAATACGATGAAGAAGGTGTACATTAACTTCAAAAAGTGAAAGTGGAAGTGAGGAGTTGATGCAAATATTGAAATTGCAGGTGGTGGAGTGTGGGCAGCATTCCCTGTTCTTTTCTCTATCAGCTATTTCCATGGAATTTTTCACTCCATCATTACCTTCATCTTGTCTGTAACTACTGTTTATACATTCAGTTCTGCTTCGTTTGCGTGTGCTGGAACACCCCCATGCGTAGTGTGGGGTAGCTATCCAGCTGTGGGGAAAGGTGCCCTTGAGAATTATACCTTCTGTCAGCTCTGCTCAAAGCCAAAGTCACCTAGAAGTCATCATTGCCGATCCTGTGGAATGTGTATTTTGGACATGGATCATCACTGCCCATTTGTAAGTGTTGACATCTTCTTCTCAATGCATAAATATGTTGTAATAGACAATTGTTTTACAGAATATCTTGCTGTCTATTGTAAATGCATTAGCTGTTAATTACATAAGTTCTAACCATTTGATAATTCTTAGTAGCTTGGGGAAGCGAGTCGAAAGTGAAGCTGAACGAAAAAAGAAAATTTCAACTGGAAGCTGTGGTTTTGTTTTTATTTGCTGTAGATTTTCAATATGGAGGCTTAAGATACTGAGGATAGAATATTAAGAACAATTATATATGCTATTGAAGAAAATAAAACAGTAACAAGAGGTAAAGAAGAAAGTAATTTTGCGGAGTTGTGAGTCAGCCATCTACTTGTGACTCTTTTGAACTCCTAGAGGGCTTCTGGATATAGACCTAATGCCACCAGTTACAGGAGAGTGGAAATATAGATTTCCAATCACCATTAAAGCTAGGAAAACTAGTGACATCAGTGGCTTTGATGAACAATATGTTACTCAAAGGTAAAACACCTACTTCTGCGGGATTAAAGAATCTATGAGTTAATGGAAATTCCAGGGTAGCTTGATAAAAACAATGTTTCACAATTTTGTTATGCTCATACGGAAACTTTGTTTGAAGTTGAAATTTAGTTCCGCTAAATTAGAACCCTTGTTGAAATTTAATTCTTAGAGTTTGTTTAACTATGGATACATTAATGTTTATAAATTGAAATCCTTGTTGCAAGAAATAAATACATCTGTAAAAGGAAAAGGTTTTATTGTAGATTCTGACATATTATGTTGCTGTTTTTTTTTTTTTTTTTTTGGAGTATCTAAAAGTCCATCAATATATGTGCATACCTGCTGTGTGTCTACAAAGTATGGTTTGGATTTTGAGCTCATGACTTGCATTCTAACATTAATGAATTGTTGCTGCATAATTTTGATGCAGATTGGGAATTGTGTTGGTGCAGCTAACCACCGACACTTCATTGCCTTACTCATTTCAGTTGTCACCAGTACATTCTATATTTCTATCATGACCATGTATGTAGGTTGGCATATCTGGCCATCCATAACATATGAACCCTTCGACCACTCATATGGGTATGGCAGTGATTTTGCTATGAGAGCTATCCGTGAGATTATATATGGTTTGCTAAAATCTGTAGTGCTTTTATCCCCCAGAGGGCTTGTTCTGGTGTATCTTTTTGTTTCAAGTGTTTCATTGGGGATAGGGTTGAGCATACTTCTGTGGCAGCAACTCTGTTTTATTTACGAGGGAAAGACCTACTTGAATCATTTAAATGATGGAGTTGGAGAGAAGGATTGCCAAAACCTTGTGCAGTTCTTTGGATGCCCATATTCTTTCTCAATATATTTGCCCCACTGCTCTCTCTCAAGATTTTTGCCAAGTTTCCGAAAGAAGACACAGAGACACAAGAAGTAGAAGTAGTATGTAAACGATAATGAGGTCTACTATTTCTTTCATTTTCCTTTCATTTATTTGTTATATATTCTTTTTTAGGAAGGGAGCTTGATGTTCAACTGTCATAGTAAGAAATTTTTTTGGGGCGGGGTGGTCGTATACACCCATCATGTAAGAGGTGATTGTAAGAGGGAAAGGCATATACGCCCCGCCCCCCACCACGAGACTCACTTTGTTAGTATGGTGGTTGTGACCTTTGTGATTTCAATCAATTTTATTTTTCCTCTGATAATTCGAATAAGCATTTGCCTTATTTGCTTGCTAAAAGTGAAATCTTATGACTCTATTCTACAACCGTTTTTATATGCTGTTACAAGTGCACTAAGGAGATTTCCCTATCAAACATGAATGAGTTTTCTCAAATATGAGAATGGTAGATTCTGGTATTTTCTTTACGTTCGAATTTAATAATCGTGGAATAACTGATGTCATGGGTAACTACAGGAGAATAGCAAGGGAAGTTTCCAAATTATATATGAAAAAAAAATAAGAGAATTACAAATTAGATACAGCTTCACTTCACAGCCACTCTCAATTTCTCAAACTCCACTGGTCTGGTTTTTTTTTTTTAATTATTTATTTTCTTCTGAAATTCATAAAACTATAATTTAACTGAGTAGAGAAACCTAGAATACCCGTTGCCGGTCACATGTTTAAAAGTGGACCTCCCCACCTCTCGTTCAAAGGATAACGCTTCATTCATTCGTAGTTCAATTTCTCCGACCGCACTCTATGGCTACCTGTTCTTATCTTCTCAACCATGTCCAGATTAAAGGTACCAATTTAATGAAATGGTTTTTTTTTGCTTTTGGTTAGGCCCCAGGGAGAAGATTTTCATCTTATTTCATTTTTTCCAATTTGTTCTAGGATGGCCATGGCCCTCAAGGATGAGGATATCCAAGCATACAAATCCCACTGTCACTGTAAGTTCCCAGCTCTGTTTCTCCATTCTCCTCCTCGTTTTTGCAGGATGCCTGTTCCTATATGTTGAACGTCTTGTAATTTGAATTTTCCAAAACATTTCAGGAAAGCTTTAAGACAACCAGTAAAAGGCATCCAAAGCAAGGGCTCCAAATTTTGCAGTGTTCCTTATGTTTGGTCCAAGTTGGAGCTTATCCTCCTAGCATTGCATTTTCACCATTATACTTGCCTCCTTCAGGGGAGTCATCTCATATTACGGATGCAGTTTCCAGCATTCTTGGGATTGGTATGCCAGACGCATCACATACTCTCTCAAATTTAATGCACAAGTTGGTTCTGGCAGATTTGGACCCTGCTACAGCAAAGCTTGCTATTGGATTTCTAGGCCCTTTTTTCTCGCTATTTTCTTTTCTGTTTATCATAAGAATAGTCATGTCCTGGTACCCCAAAATTCCAGTGGGGAAGTTCCCTTATGTTGTAGCTTATGCTCCCACAGAGCCGCTTCTCATCCCAACCCGGAAGTTGATACCCCCTTTAGGCGGTGTGGATGTAACCCCTGTGGTCTGGTTTGGATTGATTAGCTTCCTGAATGAGATATTAGTTGGTCCGCAAGGGCTGCTTGTGCTTCTCTCTCAGCAGGTTAATACCTAATATACGTAGCTGAACATGGTGCTGCTGATGCAGGTGGTAGTATATGTATGGTTTCTTATGTTTGACTATGATCCTGACGGATTTAAACACGTTTAGAGTTGAATTGAGTTTGTTATATACATGACTATTTTTGAGTCGTTCAAAGCGGAAAATGTTGGAAGGTTTGGAACATAAAACGAAAGCAATTGGTACTGAGAGCAATTTCATATCACAATCCGATAACTGTAAACGAAGTATGGTGCTCCAGAAAAAAAAATCTAATCAAGAAAAGTTAACAAATCCTAGCAGGCTCCAAAGTAGCCTACATCTGTTTGCTCTCGACCTTGATCAAGATCTTTATATAGGCAAATATGCTATTACCACCCTCTCTCCTATATCTTAATAAGTTTCTACTAGTTATCTCGAGTAACTAAGACAAATGTAACAAATGTAACAAATGCAAATCCAAGAAACGAATTTCATCCTTATTAGGTACAAGAATATTTTATGTTTCAATTCAGAACAACTACAACCCAAAATCTCAAATATCTGGAGAGCAGTAACCCAAGTTGTGGAGAAACCCATCACCACGTAGCACCATTCTTAATTATCCAAAAACCTCATCCCCCAAAACAAGAGAGCGGTTCTAGTTTAGATGTCTGCTGCAAGGAAGTTCGCTGACAAAGACACCTGGAAAAGAGATGACCGTTAAAAATGAGGGGTGAGGGAGGAGGGTGGGATTGATTTAGAGATCCAACAAATACCTTCTCGCCTGGTTTGAATGGAGGAAGACCTTTAAAAGGACATGTAGCGCATCGAAAAGCATCACCTAGTCCGCACTGTAAAATGCAACTTTCAGAGCAAAATAAACAAAACAGAACAAAAAGCAAACACACTTTAAAAAGCATATTGATAAGCAAACTAAAGGACATACACTGCCACATTGCGACTTGAAATTGTTCAAATCTACTGTCGAGCCTAACTTCTCCACTTTCTGCTCTTCTTCAGCCCTCCCACAAGTGCAATTTTTACAAGCTTTCCTTGTGCTTCCAACTTCACAATCACCAGCTGCACAAGTACATTGCTCAGTGCATGGTTACAAAAATCACAAAAATTGCAGTTAACCCCGAAAGAATCTCATAAAGTCGACAAACATACAATTTAGAACCAGGATGCCTTACCTAGAAGTGGCTGGGGTTTCTTTAAGTCCTCCTCTGTTAATAGACTATCCTCATCAATCAGATCTGAATCATCATTGATCTGAACTTTTGGTAAACTTTTGGTGGTTTTTTTTAAGGCAAAGGATGAACCAATCTTCCAGGAAGGTTTTTTAGCCTTGACCTACAGAAAGAGAAGATAACAAAATTAAAGCTCAGCTGAATAATCTACAGCTATCACAGAGCATATGCAATGATATACAAACAACACACAAATTCCAGAATTTATCAACAAAAAAATCCATCCACAAAGTATATCCAGTGATAAAGTTATCATGATGAACGCATAGATTCTTTTCTTTTATGTAGACAAAAAAAAAAAAAATATTTTGAAAAAATGCTAGAGGAACCAACAAAATCAGAGAAGCTATTGGACATGTTCATCAGATCCATTATCAACCAACAATGAGAGAACACTTTTAGATGGTATGTTCATGTGCTCCATAAAAATAAAAATTTAAGTGCACCAGTACAAACGACTTGGATGCATCTAAAATAAAGGAAGATTGATGAGGTGGATAAAAGGGATTGTGAACGGCATAACTGCACAACATTTAATAGAGAATATAACCCTAGATTGGATTGAAGTACACAAGAAATGTAGGATCCCAATTAGATCCTGATAAGGTTCCATGTAGCCAAGCCCAAACAGTTAGTATGAAGTCTGAGATGAGTTGAATTCTGATTCATGTTATAAATTTAACATGCAAAGAGGAGAGGAGTAAAATTACAACATGATGCCAATGGATACTAGTAACAATGAAACTTACCCCAAAGGACAACTCAGATGGTAAATTTGATTTCCCTTGAAGAGCTTGTGCTTCTAGAAAACCAGACAAAAGTAACTTGCGCTCAATAACAGAGGTGGTCTGCAAGAAAACCGAAGTAAGATTTCTCACTTCAAACTGAATCCATAATGTGACAATGTGAACATGAATTACCTTATCACTTTCCCCTGTGGGAGAATCAGAAGTCTTGTAAATTAGGACTGATCCACCAGGCTTCAAGACCCTTGAGATTTCCCCTAACAACTGCTCACTTGGAAATTCAATCGATTTACAAAGAGTAAAAACAAGGTCCACAGAGGAAGACCCCAGGGGCAGCTGACCTGTCATAAGTCAAAACAAAATCAAATGAACACTATTATATGGCCAAGAGACTTGCAACAAAGGAAAAACATGACTACTACATGGCTATAAGTTAAATGGTCATTCAATTGGATACCTATTACCCAACCATTTTATAACAGATATAAACAAATTTGTAGGTTACATTGTTTAGGGGGGAACAATAAAAGAAATGCTACTACATTAAAGAACAAAGAGGAATAAGAAACTTACTTAAAGAAGACACTTCGGTCATAATTTGAGGCTCGCAGTTTTCAGTAGCTCCATTCCCAAGCTCCTTCAATGCATCAAAAACAAGACTTACAGGAAGAACCGCATCATCTGTAAATGCCACCACAGAAGCCTGCAGAAACCAAGTCAATAAGTTTTAGTGGGCTACTTCCTAATTAACTCAACAAATCAACTACAACGATGACAAGAACAAAAAAAAAAACTAATGAGTATTAAACTTCAGGTATGCATACAAGTGAAAGACAAAAAAAAATCTAAAAGTATTTAATAAAGTCAGGTTCTTCATATCATAAAATTGAAAAAAAAATAATGAAAAAAGAGAGAGACAAGAAAGCGGAAATTAAGTGTAAAATGAGTCAAACAGATCGCTTAGAATCCAAGCCTAAAGTACTCACTTTGTCATCCAAGAGTGAAAACATTCAACTTTCATCTTATATATTTAACTTTCAGTTTTCTGAGCAACCAAACAGCAACGAATCATAGAAACAAGTTTGCAATAATTGAAAAGCGAAAACACAGACCGATTGTAATAAGATCTAAACAATCTGAGCGACAAAATCAATCCACAATCACGAGAACGAAAAGGAAAAGGAAAGAGAAAATTGAAGTCGAACTCACCATGAAGTCGAAGGTGGAACAGAATTTCGAGCCCTAAAAGCCAAAACGACGAGTATTGATTCTTCCTCTACAGGCAAAGCAACAATGTCTTGTGCTTTTATTTGTGCGCTGCCTGCCGACTCTCTCTCTCTCTTGCGTTCTGCAATTGGTAATTTGCTAAGTCGAGACTAAGGAAGCTGCGTGGGAAGAATAAGAGAGGTATTTAAAATGAGGGCCAAAAGTCAGTTTTGGTGACGTAGTTTAACACTTCAACCACTTTTAATCATGTAGTTTCAATTCCGTAATTTTGTCATTGTAGTTTCATAATTGTAACAATTCAAGGACACTTCTAATTTCCATCAAATTATTTTAACTTTTGTTATCTATTAAGGGGTATTTTGGTCCAAACTTTTGTTATCTATTAAGGGGTATTTTGGTCCAAACTTGCATCCCCTCCCCAACCAACCCACACTCCCCCCCCCCCCCAACTCACATTCAAGCTATCCAAACACATTGATCAAGGGAGTTAAAAATGTACAATTTTCATATATGCACCTAGTAGATCTACAGAGAGTTGCTTGTTTGTCTGAATAGGCAATGTTGAATCGTGCATGAAAAGTAACACCAAGTATTAGTGGTGAGAGAGAAATCTATAATGATGCTTCGAGGAAGTGTTTCTCTGGGTAAAAGGAAGAAAGGACCAAAATGTGATAAAGCTTGATGAAACTGCATTTACTTCTCTAATCCATGTTGATGCATCTCAACTGTAGAAACCAAGAACTTCTCGAGCAAGAAAGAAGTTAGAGAGAAGAGAACAAAACGTAGAGAGAGAGAATTGTAATAAACTGATTTTCATTACTTGTTAATGTTATTACATTTGAGAGTATATATAGCCATTGGCTTTTGTACAACAATACCCTTATCTTACTATAACTAATTACATGCTATACCACTACTCATCTCAACTAATCCTTTACTGTTATAACAGACTAACAGTTTTAGATGCTGAGGCATTTGCCTCAATACACCCCCTCAAGCGAACATTGGACTCTGCAAGAGTGCCAATCGGAAGCTTGGATTTTAAGTAACAAAACCTGGTTTTGGACAAAGACTTAGTGTAAATATCAGCCAACTGGTCTTCACTACAAACAAACTGAACTTTGATAAGATGTGCAAGAACTAACTCTCGAATATAGTGATAATCAATTTCAACATGTTTAGTTCGAGCATGAAAAACAGGATTTGAAGCAAGGGAGATAGCGGAGATATTGTCACACCACAAAGTAGGAATAGAACGGAGAGGAAAGCCAATATCATGAAATATTTTGCATATCCAGGTAAGCTCAGCTGCTGTGTGTGCCAAGGATCGATACTCAGCCTCTGTGGAGGATCGAGCTACAGTAGCTTGTTTCTTTGCACTCCAGCTGATTAAGTTTGAACCAAGAAAAACACTATAACCACTAGTGGATCTGCGATCAAAAGTGCAGCCTGCCCAATCGGCATCAGAGTAGGCAGTAAGATGCAAATGACTCTGCGTAAACCAAATACCTTGAGAGACTGTGCCTTTCAAATATCGAAGAACTCTTTTAGCAGCCTGCATATGTTGATCTCTTGGAGCATGCATGAATTGACAAAGTTGATTCACTGCAAAAGAGAGATCAGGTCTTGTCCAAGTCAAATACTGAAGACCACCAACAATGGACCTGTAATAAGTTGGATTGGACAAAAGAGGACCACTATGATCAAGTTTGATAGAACCAAGAGGAGTGCAGCAAGGTTTAGAACCGTCCATGTTTGTCTTTGTGAGAAGGTCAAGAAGATACTTGCTTTGATGAAGAAAGAGACCCTCAGGGGTTCTTTGAACTTCCAGTCCCAAAAAATAGTGCAATGGCCCCAAATCTTTGACTGGAAAGATAGCACTTAATTTCTGAATGAAAGATTGACAGAGAGCAGTGTTGGGACCTGTAACAAGTATATCATCTACATAGACCAACACGATGACCAAAGCAGGGCCTTTGAAAACAAATAAGGATGCATCCGAAGAGGATTGAACAAAGCCAAAGGTATGTAGGACCTGAAATAATTTGTCAAACCAAGCCCTTGGTGCCTGTTTGAGGCCATAAAGGGACTTTCTCAATTTGCAAACATGCTGAGGCATTGAGGGGTCAATAAATCCAGCAGGTTGCTCCATATACACATCCTCCTTTAAATCACCATGAAGAAAAGCATTGCTGATATCCAATTGATTTAAGAACCAATTGAATTGAACTGCAAGAGACAGAAGGACCCTTATGGTAACTGGTTTAGCGACAGGGCTAAATGTATCTTGATAGTCAATACCAGCTTGTTGATGAAACCCTTTAGCGACAAGGCGAGCTTTATAACGGTCGATAGTGCCATCGGGTTTCTTTTTAATTCTAAAAACCCATTTGCATCCAACAATATTCTGAAAATTAGAGGCAGGGACCAAGGACCAGGTACCATTAGATTGCAATGCATTAAATTCTTCTTGCATGGCAGATCTCCAATGAGCATATTTGGATGCCTGCAAGTATGTATTAGGAACATATTCAAAATCAATGGGAAGTGGATGTTTGGTTGCTGAATAGGCCTTGGGCTTGTATATTCCAGTCTTTGACCGTGTGACCATAGGATGAGTATTGACAGCATTGACAAGTGGAGCAGAAGGAGATGAACCAGTAGCTGAATCACTGAGAACAAGCTGGTTATTAGATATAGGAGAGACACTGGAAGATCCAATGGGTGAATTGGGGGACAGAGCAGGTGCATGCCTATCTAGATGAGCAGAAGTAGGCAAAGAAAAGTGCAAATCAACTGATGGTGAGCTAATAGAAGTAGAAGCAGTGGAAACAGATGAGAACTTGGTGTTCTTGTGAAATGGAAAGGTGCCTTCATCAAAGACAACATGTCTAGATATATAAATCCTGCCAGTGGTTGGATTAAGACATTTGTAGCCCTTATGTTGTAAACTATACCCAAGAAATACACAAGGTTCACTTTTGGGAGCCAATTTAGATTGAACATAAGGTTTGAGCCAGGGAAAGCAGCTGCAGCCAAAAACCTTAAGTCGAGAATAGTCTGGAGACATGTGAAAGAGCAGTGCCCATGGAGACTGGGATAACCCAGAAATTGGCAATCTGTTAATCAAATATAAAGCTGTGGAGAATGCTTCCACCCAATAGAGATGGGGAACCTTGGAAGCAACAAGTAGAGTTCTTGCAGTTTCAACAAGATGTCTATGCTTTCTCTCAGCACAGCCATTTTGTTCAGGGGTATGTGGACAACTTAACTGGTGAAGAATACCATGAGTTCTGAGAAATGAATTAAAAACAGTGGAAGTGAACTCACCCCCTGAATCTGTACGCAAAGTCTTGATTTTATTGCCAAGAGAGTTTTCAACATAGGACTTGAATACAACAAACGTATGAAAAGCTTCAGACTTAGCTTTCAAAGGAAAGAACCAGCTATACTTGCTGTAATCATCAACTAGAAGCAGGTAATACTGAAAACCACTAGGTGAAACAATAGAGGCAGGACCCCACAAATCACAATGAAGCAACTCTAAACAGTGAGTTGATGAAGAACGAGAAACACAAAAGGGAAGTTTGTGATTCTTAGCAAGAGCACAATCTGTGCAAAAGAAATCAACAACAGATTTTCCTTGCAATGCTACTTTATTATGTGACAAAATCCTTCTAAAGATGGATGAAGAGGGATGTCCCAATCGCTGATGCCAAACTTTGACAGGAGCTTTAACACTCATGAAAGCTGAAGGGAGCGGAGAAGTTGAGTTGGACGCTTGAATAGGATAGAATCCATCCTTAACTGGACCCCGCAAAAGCATCTTCCCCGAAATACGATCCTTTACAGTGGATCCATCAGGATCAAGTGTTAGAGCACAGTTATTGTCTTTCAAAAATTGATACGCAGACAACAGATTATGAGTCATGTGAGGAACATGTAAGACATTGCTGAGTTTAAAGGAACCGTGAGAAGTATTCAAAGATGAATGACCAACATGAGAGATGGACAAACCTTTACCATCGCCAATATAAACTTTGTCTTCACCGGTATAGGGAGAAGGAGCTGAGATATTAGCAATATCATTTGTAATATGAGAGGTAGCGCCAGAGTCAATCAGCCAAGAAGGATTAGATTTTGAAGAGTAGTGAGCACTGAAAGCAGCCAATTTTGCTGGCGGGACTCTGCCAAAGATTTCAGGATTCATCCGATCATAACAATCAATGGCTTCATGGCTGGTGGAACCACAAATTTGACAGGGAACCTTAGGGCCTGTATGAAAAGAGGAAGACTGAAAGTTGCCACGAGAACCTTGATAGTTGCCACGAGTAGAATGGCCTCGATTGTTGCCTGAATAGTTGTGACGAGAAAAAGTCCCACGATGTTGCCCTGGGGGATCAGAAAAATTCCCGCGATGTTGCCATGAGGGATCAGAAAAATTCCCGCGATGTTGCCCTCTGTTGGTGTTAGAATTGCGATTGGTGTGACGACCTCGATTGGAATTGTGCCGGAATGAATTTTGCACAGACTGATGTTGAGGAGTAGGGAGGAGGGGTGCCTGAGACTGCGCAGAGAAGGCCTGAAAAAGGCTCAGGAACAATGGAGGACACAAGTTGCTTTCTGTGAATCATAGATAGTTCCTTTGTAAGTAGCAGGCCATGGAGTTCATCTAGAGAAGTAGATGAGAGACGAAGCATAATTGAGTCAATAAAAGACTCAAATTCATCAGGTAGGCCATGAAGAATTGCTGCAATTAAATCACGATCAGGAACTGTAGCGCCAGCAGCTGCAAGAGAGTCAGATATTTCCTTGATTTGTTGCAGATATTCCGAGATCGAGTGAGAGCCTTTTTGAACAGTTTGAAGACGAGATCGCAATTGATGAATGTGAGCATCAGAAACTCCCCCAAATCGTTGCTCAAGTTTTGTCCAGAGATCACGCGATGATGAAACACCAACAGTGAAGGGAATGATTTCCTCAGAAAGTGTTGAATTCAACCAAATGAGGAGGTTTTGATCCTTTTCATACCACAATTCGAAGTTAGGGTTGAAAGAACGATCAGGCAGAAGCGACGGCGGACATGATTCCGTGCCATCAATGATGCCGATGAGCTTGTATCGGCGAAGAATTGGCAGAAACAATGCACGCCATGGGAGGTAGTTCAATCGTTTCAGTTTGATCGGGACCATACTACCAATGTTCTGAATCGTGAGAGAGGTAGAGAGAGTCGAGGCTGAAGAAAATCCAGAATTTCCAGAGGAATTAGGGTTTGGCAATGTCGTTTCGATCGGAGAAGACGACTCCAAGGGCGACGCCATGACCAATAGAAATTAAAAGCAGAACACAGATTACAGAGAGAGAGTATAAATCGGTAGAGAAATCAATGAACATTCATCGATTTGAACAGCGGAAGAGGATCAATCGCCGTGAGGCATACCAGCGTGATACCATGTAGAAACCAAGAACTTCTCGAGCAAGAAAGAAGTTAGAGAGAAGAGAACAAAACGTAGAGAGAGAGAATTGTAATAAACTGATTTTCATTACTTGTTAATGTTATTACATTTGAGAGTATATATAGCCATTGGCTTTTGTACAACAATACCCTTATCTTACTATAACTAATTACATGCTATACCACTACTCATCTCAACTAATCCTTTACTGTTATAACAGACTAACAGTTTTAGATGCTGAGGCATTTGCCTCAATATCAACAACATCGCTTCCTCTATTTCTTCTTCTCCATTTCCTACTTCTTCCTCATGGCTGCATATGTAATATGTGCTAGAGTTGGGGCGGCCTTGGGAGGTTGTGGTGACTGGCTAGGACCAAAATACCCTTGAATAGATAACAGAAGTTAAGAATAATTTGACAAAAAATACGATTGTCCTTCAATTGCTACAAAAATGAAACTACAATGGCAAAATTGACGGAATTGAAACTACAGTGTTAAAAGTGGTTGAAGTGTCAAACTACAGGGATCAAAAATGACTTTTGGCCTTAAATGAGAGAGCAATTTTGCTCATACCACCTGTAGCATCACCATTGCTTTTAAAGTCTAACACGTGTCTTACAAATTAACACTGGTTCTTCACGATAAAACAATAAATAATTCTTCTAACTTATAATATTCCTTAATAAAAATAAACTTTGAATCAATTTTGTTATAAAATAATTCAGAGTATGGAAAGTAACACAGAATATTAGGAGTAGAATTGTATTTGCTCTTGTGGTGTTTACACTTACAGAATTTCCTCTCAGATAGAACTTACTAACTCCCAGATTTCTCATTCTCTTTTGTTTTCTCAACTCAGTGTGTTATCACTTCTCACTTTCTAGCAAAGAAGAGGTGAAGCCTTTAAATAGGCTAAACACCCGTGATGTTCGGTTAGTTACAAGGGAAGATGGCAAACAAATTGTTTCATTCTTTTTTTCCTTACTTTATGTGGGCTCCACCACTTTCTTTACAACACTCCCCTTTGGAGACCACATGTCCCTTGATTGGTTGCCTCATTAACCTTGCTTGGAAAAACACAGTGAGAAAAAACATAAGTGAAAGAAAAAGAGTACAACTTCATTTGGGACATAAGGGTAATGTTAAATGTGCTCATGTTGCCTCATTAAAATCTTGCTAGGAAAAACCCTAGTTGAAGGAAAAAGAGTACAATGCGCGTATGCCCTGTGTTAGAAGACTCTTGAATGCTCCCCCTGATTTTGCATGCTCCAATTTGATTGCTTGCAGAGTTGACGTAATCTGATGCCATGCACTAGCTTGTGGAATGTACATTTTGGCAATACAAGCTGCATTGTCCTCATTCAGGATGATTGGAGTGTCCGTTGTTGAGGGTAGGGCACATGTGATTCGGATGTGATGGATCACCGACCTTAACCAAATGCATTCACGACTGGCTTTATGGAGGGCAAGTATCTCTGAGTGATTGGAAGATATGGCTACCAACATTTGTTTTGTTGAGCGCCATGAGATTGTTGTTCCTCCACATGTAAACACATACTCAGTTTGTGAGCGTCCTTGATGTGGATAAAAAAGGTATCCTGCATCAACATATCCAACAATACTCGGGGCATTGATTGATTAACTGGAATAGAATAAACCCATGTATGTTGTCCTATGAAGATATCATAGAATATGTTTGATGCCAGTCCAATGTCGGCTTGTTGGGGTAGAGCTGTATCTTGCTAACAAATTTGTTGAAAATGCTATGTTTAGTCTGGTGCATTGTGCTAAGTACAATAAAGCAGCTATTACACTAAGGTATGATACTTTTAGACTAAGGATCATTTCATCATCTCCTTTTGGACGATATGGATCTTTCTTAGTGTCAAGCGACCGAACGACCATTGGAGTGCTAAGTGGATGAGCCTTATCCATGCCAAACCGCTTCAATACTTTTTGAATATAAATTTATTGATACACCACTGAGAATTCCACAATACATTAGTGGATGTATAATTTATAGAGATTTCTTGACTTTCAGGACCGCTGCCACTTCAAGGGATCTTGTCTCACCAATGACATTTTCTTTTTCAAGAAGTACCTGTGCCTCTTTGGGGGCATTTGAATTATGAATTGTGGACTCCCCATTTATTTTATTTGGATTCATTTTGGCCATCAACTTCCTCTTTCGAGGGACTGAATCCTTTGAGCCTAGTGATCTGCCACACTTTAGGCTTGCAACAGATGAATCATTTGTTGGCACATTGTTTTGTCCATTATGAACATCAATCTTTGCAGGTGCATTTGCAGCTGGGATATGTGATTTCGTCACTTTTGTTGCATCATTAAATGCATCTGGCATCTGATTTGCAATACTTTGAAGGTGAACGATCCTTCTCACTTCGTTTTCGCATTGTACAGTTTTAGGGATCGAGATGAGACAAAGTGGGTTCATCCCATGATAATTCACGTAGTTTTTCAGGGACGAGTTTGCCTTGTTCTTTATAAATAGATTTTTCTTTCCCGAATAGTGGGAAAATTGTCTCATCAAAATGACAATCCGCAAATTGTGCGGTAAAGATATCACCCGTAAGGGGCTCCAAATATATGATGATAGATGATGAATTAAAACCAACATAAATTCTCAATCTGCCTTGAGGGCCCATCTAAGTACATTGCGGTGGTGCAATTGGCACATAAACCGCACAACCAAAAACTCTTAAATGTGAAATGTTTGGTTGATTACCCAACACGAGTTGTACCTGGAGAATATTGATGTTGTGAAAATGGACAAACACTTTCACCCTCCCCTAATGATCTTGTTGTTAATGGACTTTATGACAAACACAATGATGGATGAATCACACACACACACTTGAGACAACAACCAAGCACAAAGTGACACAAGAATTTATAGAGGTTCAGCAATTGCCTACATCCTCTTGGTGATCCCCTTGAGAAATTCACTTCATGAAAGAATAAGTTACAACTTTGGTTTTACACAGAAAACCCCTTAGAACTCTATTCTCTCCCCAAGCTCTCTTTTCTCTCACACCCCTTGCTCAACACTTTGATGCACTTGTGAACACTCTCACAACCCTTGGTGTTTCCCTCCTTGGTGTCTAGACTCTCAAGACCCCAACTCAGCTCCTAACTTGAACTGATTGTTCTCCCTCACGTTCTCCCTTGGTGAGTTAACCTCCTTTGGACACACTAGCTCCAGCTACTTGACCACTCCTTGAGATTAACCACACCTAATAACTTCAACATGCTTTCTCATCTTATAATGTCTTGCTTTATCTCCATTACCTACACAAACCAATGGACAAGAGATAAGGTATCAGCTTGTCCTCCACGTTCCTTCCTTTAGTCACCCACTTAGACTAGAGGTTAGAACAAGTAAGTAATATAATCCCACTTCAGCCACCTTCCACTAAACCAGAAAATGGAGAATGGATTCTTCAAAACAAGACAACCAATTGGCAATGAGTGCTCTCCCAACTATCCAGCAGGTAGTCCACCTTCTTTTAACTAGAAGTGACCCATTAAGCCTCTGAAATCTTGTGGAAAGCGATAGCCACCGAGAAAGTAGTTGAAAACACGTAAGAAAACATCAGCACAGCACGAGGCGACCGGTCGCGGATACCTTGCGACCGGTCGTCGCGACCATTTGGATACCAACGACCGGTCGGGGATACCTTGCGACCGGTCGCTGCATGTGAATTTTCCAGATTTCGAAATCTCTTCAAAACGACCGGTCGCAAATACCCAGCGACCGGTCGCTTCTTCCTTCACTTGCAACCTTAATGTGAGCCAAATTTCCAACAATTGATTGTTGGCAACGAGCCTCAACCGCACAAGTGATGCTACATGTAAAATGGCATGTCCCCAAGCAGAAACTGTAAATTTTGTCTTCATTAGCAAAGTGCTAGCTATCAATTAAAGACGCTTAATTAAAGCTTCTGTCAAGTCATTTTGAGTATGAACATGAGTAACATGATGTTCAATGTCAATGTCTAGTGATATGCAGGAGTCATCAAAAGTCTAGATGTAAATTCACCAGCATTATTCCAAGTTCTGATTGACTTAATAGGATAATTTGGGAATTGAGCTCGTAATTTAATTATCTGTGCCAAGAGTCTAGCAAATACCATATTCCGAGTTGACAAAAGGCAAACATGTGACTATCGGGTAAATGCATCAACTCAAACCATAAAGTATCGAAGTGGTCCACATGGAGGCTAAATAGGCCCACAAATGTCCCTCTAAATTCTCTGTAAAAATGATGGGGATTCAACATCAACCTTTGGTTGTGATGGTCTGATCACCTACTTCCCTTGTGAACAAGCTTGGCAAGAGTTGTTACTTGATAACATAATGTGTTTTGTCAACAATGGATGTCCTTTAGAGTTGGTGATGATCTTACACATCATAGTGGATCTAGGATGACCCAACCAGTTATGCCAAAGCTTAAAAGTAGTTGAGTCAATGAACTTCTGGTCCACGACATTATGTGCCTCAATTGTCCATATGGTTGTATAGTACAATCCTAATGAGAGTGCACAAAACTTCTCCAGGATACGCTTATGGGTATCACTGGAGGTAATGCAAAGATATTCCATATTTTCCTAATTTTTTGTTTCAACATGGTAGCCATTCAAACATATATCTTTAAAACTCAACAGAATCCTTATAGAGTTAGATGGATATAAAACATCTTGAATGGATAGTATTGTTCCATTTGGTAACATAACTTTGGCTGTTCCTGAGCTTTCAATTAGATCTGCAAGATATGATATGATTGTTACTTTTGCTTTTGTAAGCATCAAATTTGAGAAATACTTTCGATCTCAAAGGATGGTATGAGTAGTCGCACTGCTTCAAGACAAATATCTTTGCTAGAGTTCTTGTTTTGGGAGCATCCATAATTTATATCCATGCCTTCAAATAAATAAAATAAGCTGAATCAATAAACAATTATTCAATGTAAAGGAAAAATACTGCCACTTTTATTGAATGGAAATGAAAATTAAAAACAGTACTTCAGATAATACAAATGGTACATAAAGGGATCTAGTCTAATTCGGACCCATAAACTTCATTCACTCTTTCAATAACAAAATCAGAAACATCCAGATGCGTCATGTCTAACTGATGCGATATTTCCAATAGGCCATTTATGGCTAGTGGATATGGTATAACATGATCAATATAATTTGTCTCCACTTTCTTATCCTTAAGTGAAGATTGATAAAGATCAACCAAATGCTTCGGCTTAAGGTATGTATACGCCCAATGTCCTTTTACACCACATCTGTGGCAAACGCCTTCAACATTTCTAGGCACATGGCTTGTCTGAGCTTTCCCCTTATTTCGGGACACATTTTTGCCGCTCGTGGATGAATTGTTCCTTAGACCCAAGCCATATGAATGAGTGTCACGATCTTTTATATTCCCTTACTAGCAGCCACACTTGCCTCCTCGCCCACATTTGTGGGTATTGTCATGAGATGAGGTGGCATTCACTTCCTGAGATGCAGCATTCACTTTATGGAATGGTACCGAGCCTGTTGGGCAAGATTGATGATTTTTCAATAAAAGCTCATTGTTCTTGTTGGCACTAAAACTTGAACAGATAGAGATGAGTGCAACTTACAAGTGGGATGGACGATCAAGAGATCGATTGAGTGTTGGATGCAGATCCTTCCCGTCCTCTCTATGTTGATCCTGAATAGAAGATGAGCGAAGCTCGTGAGGTCTATGGAACCGGTGTGGAACCAGCCTAAGACCCTCCGATGCCAAAGTAAGTTTGTTTATAAGAGCTCTTGCTGTTGACTATATAGAAGTATAAAAGTCAAGCTGAAAAGTCTTACCCCTTTGTTGATGGTGAAGGGGTGTATTTATAGATGGCATTTGGGATGCTAGTAGTGTTCATTTCCGATGTGGGACTCGTGGGAGGGCCCTGAGGTTGACACGAGTCCTTTGATATTTCGGGCGGGTGCTTCGAGGTTGATTCTCTACAATCGGTAAGGGATGCCGATTGTAGACGAGCTGGGCCTGTAGCGGCTGTTTGCAGCTTTGAGACAATGCCATCGGTAGCCGATGCCGATTGTTCGAGGCCTTGGGTGCTTGGGTGAGCTTCTCTGATCCACGTGTCGTATGAGTGGAGGGTCATATATGGTACAAACAGGAGTCCCCCAAGTTACCGATTGAGAAGCTTCTCGGTTGGGGACTTGAATATGTCTTCGGCATTCTGACCCGGACTCAATGGTCTCATTGTTGCCGACGGTGGTATGTAGTCCCCCAAGTGCCCGAACGAGTGAGCTTGGGAAAGATACGGTGTCTTGTACCAGAAAGTCCTGAGGTGATTGAGAAATCAACCAATGTGCGCCTCCGTTCGGCACGAGAGGTGATTGAGAAATTAACCAATTTGCGCCTGCCGTTCGGCACGAGAGGTGATTGAGAAATCAACCAATGTGCGCCTGCCGTGCGGCACGAGAGGTGATTGAGAAATCAACCAATGTGCGCCTGCCGTTCGGCACGAGAGGTGATTGAGAAATCAACCAATGTGCGCCTCCGTTCCGCACGAGAGGTGATTGAGAAATCAGCCAATGTGCGGCTGCCGTTCGGCACGAGAGGTGACTGAAGAATCAACCAATGTGCGCCTCCGTTCAGACACGAGAGGTGATTGAGAAATCAACCAATGTACGCCTGCGTTCGGCACGAGAGGTGATTGAGAAATCAACCAATGTGCGCCTGCCGTTCGGCACGAGAGGTGATTGAGAAATCAGCCAATGTGCGCCTGCCGTGCGGCACGAGAGGTGACTGAAGAATCAACCAATGTGCGCCTGCCGTTCGGCACGAGAGGTGATTGAGAAATCAACCAATGTGCGCCTCCGTTCGGCACGAGAGGTGACTGAAGAATCAACCAATGTGCGCCTGCCGTTTAGCACGAGAGGTGATTGAGAAATCAGCCAATGTGCGCCTCCGTTCGGCACGAGAGGTGATTGAAGAATCAACCAATGTGCGCCTGCGTTCGGCACGAGAGGTGATTGAGAAATCAACCAATGTGCGCCTCCGTTCGGCACGAGAGGTGATTGAGAAATCAGCCAATGTGCGCCTCCGTTCGGCACGAGAGGTGATTGAGAAATCAACCAATGTGCGCCTCCGTTCGACACGAGAGGTGATTGAAGAATCAACCAATGTGCGCCTGCGTTCGGCACGAGAGGTGATTGAGAAATCAACCAATGTGCGCCTCCGTTCTCTAGTGGAGTTGCTTGAAGGTTGCAAGTTCTGCCACATTGAGGAAGTTGAAGCGTCTCTGAGGTTGGGAACGTTTGGGCGTCGCCATGCATGCGTGACACGTGTCGGCCTGGCTGTGAAGGGTCGCGTCGTTCCGTATTCTGATGTGTCGTTTCGCTTCCCGATGCTAGATCGGCTTTATAACTGTGAGGAGGAGACGAGAGTTCGAATACTTGGAATTTTTGAGAGCAAAGAGAGCTTGTGAGAGGCGATTTCCGGAACCGTGTGAAGGCTGAGTAGGCGATTTCCGGCGAGCGTGAACAAGGCGGCGAGGCGATTTCCGGCAAATCTTGAACCACCGTGCAAACAAGGTATGTTGCCGTGTTTTTCTATTTTTCCGAATCAAAGTGTTGAATTCGATGAGTTTTGGTTTGAACAACGTATGAATAAGCATGAACAAGTATGAACAAGCATGAACATAAGTGTTTAGGGGGTGGAATAGGAATTTGATTCTAGCATAGCACTTAGTTTCCCTTCGTATGTTGTTTGTAGATGTCAGATACCGAATCCGAGAGTAGGCGTAGTCCGAGGGCGTATGAGGACGAACCATCTTCGGGGAGTTCGTCCGAGGGGAGGGTGGGTGCCGAATCTAAGATAGTAGAGGAGGCAGGAGTGCATGCCGAGGCTGTGGGCACTTCGACTAGAGACCCTGGAAATGGTGAACCTTCGACCTCGGGTCGTGAGGCGGATGAGGGTGGTGTGTCCGTTGCCGCCCTGGGGAGGGGTGTTAAGGGTTGTCAGTGGGAGGCAACGGATTCCGATGGCGAGCCCGAAGGAAATATTGTTCGGCGTAGATGAGTTAGAGCCGAACACAATGACCGAGGCTCAGCTGGCGAAGATTCGAGTAGAGTTCAATATTCCGGAATCGGTAGGGATGCGAATTCCGGGCCCTTGGAGTCGCTCAGTGAGAATGACAAGGGCGTAGTCTTCTTCACCGACGTGTTTAAACATGGGCTTCGGCTACGTTGAAGCATTCGGTGCAGAAGATTTTGGCTGCGATCGGGTATGCACCGGGGTAGTATAATCCAAACTTTTGGATTACATTGCTCGGGACGATCACGGCGTTCAGCTGGCTGGCGAGGGAGAGCCGAGCTACGAACAGTTTGCCCAACTGTATAGTGTGACGAGGGCAAAGAGTACCGATACGGGGGGTGGGTTCAGCCCACTGCCCATCGGCAGGGGCAGCGTGGGCACTTTGTGGTAGGGGTGCCGAGCTCTCAAAAGACGTGGCGCCAGGAGTGATTGTCGAGGATAGGACCTGCGTTCGGCAGGATTATTATTATTTTTTTTGACCTGCCGTTTGCCTTTGTATTTCAGGATCTTTGAAACGGCCTGCTGCACCGATCAAGGAGGTTGAAGCAATCGAGAGGGTGAGGACAAAGATTGCCGAAGAAGATCGGTTCTTTAAGGAGTTGCTCTATTCGGCAGGCCTGGTGATCGGTGAGGCGGAATTCGACCGAAGAGCAAAGGAAGAAAAGGAAGAAGAGGAAAGAGCAGAGTAAGTGATGCCGTTCGACGGGCAGGTAACTTCCGTTTCCCCTTAATACCGTTGCTCTCCTAACTCTTGTTTGAATACGGTGGCAGGTGGGAGGCCTATGAGTGAGGCGACTAGGCGACGTCTGGAGGGGCAAGGGGCGTCGAAGCGGAGAAGAAGGTTCAGTCCCCCAGGCCGAAGAAGAAGAGGCTGGAGGAGAGGCCGAAGGGCTTCGCGGCGGACGACCGGGGGGGGATCGTCGGCGGGAGAAGATGGTGGCCGAAGCTGAGGTAGTTCGAGAGATCCACCTTCAGGAACGGGCAAAGGGATGATCGAGGGGGCCCTCGATGCGACGCTGCTTGCCGAAGCGGCCAAGGGGGCCGAATGAAGGGTCATCATGCTGATTCCGATGATGAAGAAGAGGGAGATGAGGGCCCGGTGAACATAGCTTGCCCTCGGAAAGCGGTGCCGTTCATCAATTGCATGATTGATGGCGCTCAGATGGAGCTGCCGGAGATCGAGCAGTTGTCGGTGAAGACATTGCGTGAGCAGGCCGGACGCGCCTTCCGGCTTCAGGCGCAGTAAGTGTTTAAGAGTTGTGGGTGTCCATGTACATTTTGATTCGGCATGTATTAATGTTTCCGTTCGTGTTGCAGGCTGATATGGAAATGTGGCTATGTGCGAAGCGAGCCGTAAACGCTGCCCGAACGGTACCAGAAAAAATTCGAGGAGGGCCGTTCGAACATTGCCGATGTTGGGAAAAAGCTCCAGGAGGCTGATCGGCACGCCGAGGAGAATGCTGCAAAATTGGAGAGTTGGCATCTAAGCTTGCGGCGGCCGAATCGGAGGTGGTGGCTGCGCAGGAGGCCAAGGCTGCAGTGGAGGTAGCTATGGATGCGGCCGAACGTCGCATGCGAAGGAGGTAGAGGATGCGAAGGTAAAGGCCGTTGCGACTGACCGAGCGTCGGAAGAGTTCACGTTTCTGGTGGACAAAGAAGTCATGGAGCAATGTGACGACTTTGTCTACCGATTCAAACGGTATAATGCTGACAAGAAGCTGAACCTCAACTTCCTTCGGGATCCGCCACCGCTGCCAGAAGGCGTAACCGAAGAGATGGTGGAGGCTTACAAAGGCGAGGATGCCGAACCAGAGGAAGCCGATGACACCGAATCTAGCAGCGAGGAGGAAGAAAGTCGTCCCTGGCCGAGGGCTATCAAGGTAACCACTGCGGAGCCGTCGACCGGTCCCTGAGCCTGCGGGGGGTATCGCCGAAGCCGAGACAACCAGGATGCCGATCCGTCCTCTACTTAGAATTTGTCTTCGTTTTCTTCTGTTTTTGCATAATTTGGAATTGTAAAACAATATTTTTGAAACATGCCGAACGGCATGTTGTTGAAACGTTTGCGCCTTTCTGGCTAAGTTACCCATCTTAACTTTGTTTCGGTTTAATTTGCCGAACCCTTTGTTCGTGTATGTATGCATGCCATTGGTAAAACATTGAGAGTATAATACCGTTTCTGTTGAGCGAAGCCGCATGTATTGAATTGGGACTGTCCTGAAATAAACCGTTCACAAAGATAATCGACTGAAGATGACAACCGAAAGTGAAAGCCGAAGGCGCGATCACTTGTAGTAGTATTTGAGATGCTCTATGTTCCAAGGGTGGCCGAGGGTCTGACCATCGGTACCACGCAAATGGTAAGTTCCCGGTTTAACAGATGGTGACGACCTCGTAAGGACATTCCCAAGAGGGACCAAGTGTGCCATCGCTGGAGTCCTTGGTGGCAAGAGAGACTTTACGTAGGACCCAGTCCCCTACTTTAAACGATCGGCGTCTGACGCGTGAGTTGTAGTAGCGGGAGGTCCGTTGTTTGTAAGCAGCGTTCCGAAGCTGGGCCTGGGAACGGTGTTCAGCAATGAGGTCCAAGTTGAGCGTGAGCAGGTCTTCGTTTTGCTCTGGCGTGTAAGATGTTGTTCGGCATGACGGAGCGTTGATCTAAAGGGACAACGGCTTCGGACCGAAGCAAGGGAAAAGGGTGTTTCGCCAGTTGAACGTCGGTAGGAGGTGTTGATGGCCCATAGTGCCTCTGGAAGGAGATCCGAGCTTCTTCTTCAGTGTCTTCTTGATGATCTTGTTGATGGCTTCTACTTGGCCGTTTGATTGTAGATGTGCTGGCGATGCAAAAAACAAGTTGATGCCGAATCGGTGGCATAGATGCCGAACTAGAGGAGTCAAATTGTTTTCCGTTGTCGGTGATGATTGCGGTTGGAGGCCGAATCGGCAGATGATGTTCTTCCAAACGAAATGCTCAACTCTTGCTGCGGTGATAGTTGCGAGGGCTTCGGCCTCGGTCCATTTCGTACAGGAGTCGACAGCGACGATGGCGTACTCGAGCTGTCCCTTTGCTTGGGGCATGGGGCCGATGAGATCTAAACCCCATTGAGCGAAGGGCCACGGGCTAACAATCGGTGTGATTGGTTCGGCAGGTAGTTTTGGAACAGAGCCGAAGCGTTGGCATCGATCACACTTCTGGACGAGTGTGGTGGCATCGGTATGGAGGGTTGGCCAGTAATACCCTTGCCGAATGGTCTTGAAGGCCAGAGACCGAGCGCCAGAATGGTTTCCACAAGCGCCCTCGTGAATCTCTCATAAGACGTAGTTGCCCTCCTGCGGAGTCATGCACCGAGCAGTGGTAAGGAATGACCACGCCGATAGAGAATCTGATTCAAGATTAAGTATCGTGCCGAACGCGGCGAAGAGTTTTGGCCTCAGCTTTGTCCGTCGGTAGCGTTCCACTCGAGAGGTAGGCGATAATTGGATCCATCCAGCTTGGATCCTGCCGAACGGCATATACCTCAGTTCAGGAGTGCCTTGCCGATCAAGAATTTCGATCGGCACGTGGCGGCCTACGTTGTCGTCAATTGCTGATGCCAGGCGTGACAATGCATCGACATGGCTGTTCTCTGACTGGGGATCTGCTGAACTTGACACGCGGCAAAGTGGTGGAGCAGTCGGCGAGCGTGTGTCAGTAGGCAGCCATGGAGGTGTCATTGGCTTCGAATTCGGTCCGTACCTGATTAACGACAAGTTGTGAGTCGCTGCATATTTTCAGCTGTCGAGCGCCCATTCCTTTGGCGAGCCGAAGGCCTGCCAGAGAGCTTCATATCGGCTTCGTTGTTGGAAGTGTGGAATTGGAATCGGATGGCGTACTCGATGGTAGTCTGATCAGGGGCTTTTAGTACTGGGCAGCCCCGCTGCCCTGGGTGGACGAACCATCCACATAGAGAGTCCAGACGGGAATCGACGGACTAAGCTCCCTTCAGTTGGGTGAGCAGCTGATTCAGGGTCGGCATCGTCTAGGTTGCGTCCTTCTGACGTAGTCATTTCAGAGATGAAATCGGCTACCGCTTGTCCCTTTTCGGCAGGGCGAGGGTGATAGTGGATGTCGAATTCGCTGAGCTCAATTGCCCATTTCACCAGCCGACCTGACGTCTCCGGTCGTTGTAGTATCTGGCGTAGAGGCTGATTGGTGAGAACGGTAATGTTGTGAGCTTGGAAATACGGTCGAAGCTTGCGAGCTTAGAGGACGATAGCGTAAGCCAGCTTTTCCAGCTTGGGTACCGAATCTCGGCATCCTGCAAGACGTGGCTAGAATAGAAGATTGGGAGCTCCGTGCCGTTCGGCTTGCGAATGAGTACGGAGCTCAATGCCGATCCTGATCCTGATAGGTAGAGAATTAACTCTTCGCTGGGAAGAGGGTGGATGAACAGGGGCGCTCTGCCCATATAGGCTTTGAGGTCTTGGAAAGCGCGGTCGCATTCGGCAGTCCAAACAATATGCCGTTTGCTCCCCTTGAGGGCTTTAAAGAAGGGGCACAGCGATCGGTAGCTTTTGATATAAAGCAAGCAAGAGTGGCGACACGCCCCGTGAGGCTCTGGATATCCTTCTGAGTCTTCGGAATCTGCATGTCGAGAGAGCTTTGATTTTCTCAGGGTTGGCTTCGATGCCCCGTTGGCTGATCATGAAGCCAAGGAATTTGCCCGAAGAGACGCCGAAGGCACATTTACTAGGGTTGAGCCGCATGTTGTACTTCTTGAGGACGCTGAACATGAGGTAGAGGTTGTGGAGGTGAGAATCGGTTGCCTTGCTCTTGACCAGCATGTCATCCACATAGACCTCCATCGAGGTGCCGATGAGTTCAGAGAAGATTTTGTTGACCAAGCGCTGGTAGGTTGCCCCATCGTTCTTCAGGCCGAATGACATGACATTGTAACAGGAGAGTCCTTTGTCGGTAATGAATGCCGTATGTTCGCGATCGGCAGGGAAGCTCATGGCCTGCGTTGTACCCTGAGTATGCATCCATGAAGCTGAGAAGCTCATGGCCTGCCGTTGCGTCTACCATCTGGTCGATCCTTGGCAAAGGAAAGCTGTCTTTGGGGCAAGCCTTGTTTAAATCGGTATAGTCTTGACACATTCGCCAGGCGCGCCTGATTTCTTGACCAGGATCCGATTGGCCAGCCAAATTGGGTAAGTGACCTCCTGGATGAAGTCGATTGTCCGCAGTTTTTCCACCTCAATTCTCATTGCTTCATACCGTTCGGTGTCATAGGCCCGCCGTTTCTGCCTGATGGGTCTGAAAGTGGGGCAGATGCTGAGCTTGTGACTGATGACGCTCGGGGCGATGCCAGGCATGTCGTCGTACGACCAGGCGAAGACTTCCGTGTTGGCGCGTAAGAAGGCACTGAATTCGGTACGCAGTGCCGGACTTAATGGTACCGATTCGAACCCTGCGGTCGGGTGCTGATTTCGGAAAGGGAGACCGATTCTAAGTCTTCAACGGGTTGTGCCTGCGGGGTGAGAGCCTCATCTCGGGATCATCCGGTTTGTCCGCCCCTGCCGTTCGGCATAGTAATGTTGGCAGCCACCGAATATGCTTCGGGAGGCGTAGCTCGTGCCGATTCCTTTGTTGCTGATACGTAACACGTCCGCGCACTCAACTGATCCCGTCGCACTTGGCCTACGCCAGCGTGAGTGGGGAACTTGAGGAGGAGCATGTGTGGTGACAGCATGGCTTTCATTCTGGTGAGCGCCGTCCTGCCGATGATGGCATTATACGATGTTGGGCAATCGACTACTAAAAAGTGAGTGTAGATGACCGAACGTCCTGGGAATGGTGCCGACCGCAAACGGAAGAAGGACACTGCCGATTGGTTCGATCACGTCACCAGAGAGCTGAGTAGAGGGGTGATGTCTTTGTTCAGACTGCTGTTGATGTCGAGGGCATTGGAAGCGTCGGCGAAGAGTACGTTGACCGAAACTGCCGTGTTCATGAGGATTCGGCCTACATCGAAGTCCAGAGATATCGGGTCGTATAATCATAGGATCGGAGTGGGGAAGATGATGCCTCGTTCCTCCTCTTCGGAAAAGGTGATAGGTTCCCAACCGATTCGTCGGATTTTGTCGTTGCGTCCTCCCGCCACGCTGAGGATTTGGGGGTGCCAAACGGCACGGACATAGTCTTTCACAGCTTTCCGTCACTGATCATATTGATCTGTCGATTGGATGGTTTGTCCGATAATGGTTTAGTGCTCAAGTACTCCTGATCCAGCTTTCGTCGTTGATGAGACGTTCGACAATTTTCCGAAGGGCGATACACGATTCCGTATCGTGGCCATTATACTGGTGATATCGGCAGAATACACCGGTGTCCTTGTCGTTTTGCCGAGGGAGTTTGCGATTGTTCGGCTTCGGTATCATTTCGCCTTCTGCCAGGAGAACATGCTCATAGGTGGTGTTCAGCAAAGTGAATATTTGTTCTGGCCGATTTCGCTTCGGACTCAGAAGGCGTTTCGCCTGTCGGATTCTTTGCCCTTCTTGTTACTGCCTGCCAATCGTGGAAGTAGTCCTTTCGTTTGTTCGCGGCTCAGAAAAGCTGGGGCAAGGGATGCCGTTCGGTGGGGGGGCGGATCCGTCGTTCGATTCCAGGGAACGGTCATAGCTTCGTGCCGAATGTCGATCGGTGGGGACCGTTTTATCTGGTTTAGCCGAAGCTGATCCTTTGGAGTTGAAGTGCTCAGCCTTGGCGTGGATAGCTGCCTGCTTCATCAGCTCGAAGTAAGTGGTCCAGCGCCTCCTATGGACCAGATACCGAAACTGGGACGACCGAAGGCCACTTTTGAAGGCACCGAAGGCTGCTCTATCGTCAGTTCTGGACATCGGGAGTATTCATGGCTAAACCTAGCCGCATATTCCCTCAGAGGCTCATCGTCTTGCCGGCGTCATTCGATAGAACCAATTCAGAGCGGCTCCGGTCAGGGTGGAAGGGAATAGTAAACATTGGCCTTCGTCTCGCGCCATTTGCAACCCAAGGCCGATTGGAAGGTATGAATATGAGTAACGGGATCTTCCACCCCTGAGTAGAACGATATTCGGAATGCCTGAACCTCCTTCTCGTGTCTAAATGTCCTGATTCGACTGGTAAATGGCCCTGGCTGTACCGTTTCCCACGTTGGTGTCCGAGCCTGGTTCTGCTTCCTCCTCAATGCGATTCACCTTCTGCAAGAGGAGACGAATGGTTGGATCGGTAGAGGGAAGATCGTCTCCGAAGGTTTCGTTTGCTCGGTTCCCTGTACGTTGGCCAACGTGGCGGCCTCGCCTTTTGTGGTCTGCGTTCGGCTGGGACTTATCTCGCAGCGTCCCGTATGTCGATCATTACCCTGATCCGTTAGATGGCGCTCCTTTGAGTGTCCTGCCGATCGGCGGGAGATTGTGGTCCCGGCTGAAGTTGGAACATAATCCTGATTCGTCCGTTTCTTCCAGACCGATCGCACCGTATCTTCGGCGTATGGGGGATTTTGGTCCAAGAGTCTCTAACTGCCGATCGTTGAGTTTTGCCCGGATCCGGATGGGGGAGGGCTGTCGTTCCTTGCGCTGCTCATCGATCCTATCGCGGCATCGAGTAAACTCGATATTCTGGATGGCACTCCCTGGAGGAGGGTACGAACAGTCTTCGGAAGCAGTTGGTTTGTTTGAGGCCTGCTGTTTCCCTTTATCCTGAACGCTTGGCTTCCGTACGCTCTTAATCAACTTCTCCTGCCGAACCTGCATGGTTCGCTCCAAACCGTTCTGCAACGGGGTGAAATGTGTTTGCTGATCATGCAGTTGCCTCTTAGTGTCATCTAGTTTAGAAGCGAGGATATTGTTGTGCTCCTGCATTCGTGCCATTTCATGCTGGAGAGTCTCCATGCGAGCCTCCAAAGTGGTTGGTCGAGCGGGGGTCTCTGCCCGTGGCGTTTGAAGCAAGGGAGCTAGATTTGGCTCACTGCCAAGGCCGATGATGGGGCCATCGGTGGGGAGGGCCGAAGATAGATTCATCTTTTGGTCTCAGTGTTTGGAGTTTTGAGATATGGGTTAATCGATAAGCGATTCCCACAGACGGCGCCACCCGTTGGCACTAAAACTTGAACAGATAGAGATGAGTGCAACTTATAAGTGGGATGGACGATCAAGAGATCGATTGAGTGTTGGATGCAGATCCTTCCTGTCCTCGGATGTTGATCCTGAATAGAAGATGAGCGAAGCTCGTGAGGTCTATGGAACCGGTGTGGAACCAGCCTAAGACCCTCCGATGCCAAAGTAAGTTTGTTTATAAGAGCTCTTGCTGTTGACTATATAGAAGTATAAAAGTCAAGCTGAAAAGTCTTACCCCTTTGTTGATGGTGAAGGGGTGTATTTATAGATGGCATTTGGGATGCTAGTAGTGTTCATTTCCGATGTGGGACTCGTGGGAGGGCCCTGAGGTTGACACGAGTCCTTTGATATTTCGGGCGGGTGCTTCGAGGTTGATTCTCTGACAATCGGTAAGGGATGCCGATTGTAGACGAGCTGGGCCTGTAGCGGCTGTTTGCAGCTTCAGACAATGCCATCGGTAGCCGATGCCGATTGTCGAGGCCTTGGGTGCTTGGGTGAGCTTCTCTGATCCACGTGTCGTTGTATGAGTGGAGGGTCAGAATATGGTACAAACAGTTCTACTCAGCCAATAAAAGGCAAGATACTAGTTCTGAGTATTTCGTAAAACCACTATGCCTATATTGCTGATGCAAGAGCACATTTGAGGTATGAAAGGTACTGATAGTTTTTTCAAGCATATACTCCTCGGATATATTTTCACCACATAACTTTATCAGGGAGGTGATTCTGTGCATTGCTGAGTTGTACTCAGACACTGACTTGAAATCTTGAAATCTCAAGTGTGTCCACTTATATCTGGCTATCAGAAGGATCACTATCTTCTGGTGATTGTATCTTTTGCATAAGGCTTTCCACATAACCAATGGGTCATTGACCGCCACATATTCGCTTTTCAACACTTCATGAATGTGACGGCAAAGAAAAATCATGGCTTTTGCGTTTTCTTAAGGTGATGCATCACTTCCATCTACAATGGTTTTTCCAAGGCTATTGGCACACAGATGGATCTTGGCATCTAGGACCCATGATAGATAGTTGTTCCCAGATATGTCCAGGGCAACAAATTCCAGCTTTGCTAAGTTTGTCATCTTCAAAAGAAAATGAGATGTATCATAATTTGCAATAATCTTTAGGCTTAATATATTTTTGAACTTTATGCCAAAAATATCTTGCATATTTTACCCGAAACTTCAAGTTCGGCATCTGGACATTAAGCCATTTCTTAATAGGAACTTCTGGTCCTTTAATTGTTTGAGGAACTTCAGGCCCCAATTATTCATGTATATTAACTGAATGATTTCTTTTATAAAAATAAAGTGCTATAAATAAATTTGCTTGTATAAACGATAAAACCGCACCATACTTTAAATAAAAGTAAACGTGCGATAAAGTAAATTCATTGCTGGATGGATGTTAATTCCACACCATACTTTAAATAAAAGTAAATGTGCGATAAAGTAAATGTGTTGGTGTGAGCACTAATTATACTCCATATTTTTAAATAAAAAGTAAAGGCAGTTGTGTGGGTGATAAACTCACGCCACACTTTTAAATAAATACCTGTTGTATGGGTAATAAACCTACACCATGTTATATATTATGGGCAGTAAATAAAATAAATGCAGGGATAAAACCACCACCTAATATATATGAAGTATATAACATGTTATATATTGTGGACAATATAACTACACCACACTTTAAGATATAATAAGATGAGTTTTAAGATCACACCATCATTTTTATTACGATAATATGTGTTACAACGTGATGGACAATGAAATTACACCACCATAAAATAACATGATGGGGTATAAAACCGCATCATTCCAAATTATAGTATGAAAAAATAAATTAAACAAACATGAATGAAACAACATCAAAATTGTGAAAATACAAAAAAGAAAGTTTGCATGTCGTCGTAGTAGTAAAGTAAGAGGAAACATATGACAAAGAGTAAATAGAGAAATAGCCATATAGTGTTGAGCTGGGAAAATTTAGAACTACAAAGGAGAGACTATCGTGCTGATAACGCCTGTTTTCCTAACTTTTAATTAAATTCCAAGTTATTTTCCTTTGTCTAAATGAAGGGTTAACGTGCGGTGCATACTTGCAAGGGGTGCCGAATCTGCCTTCATGGCATTGAAATTGAATGAATCCAATGGTTAAATTCGATTCGAAAAATATGAGAAGAAAGACACAAAGACTTACTTAACGTCAGTCTAAGTTATTAAATCCAAGGTCTCATAATCCAAAATGAAAAACAGTCGAATAAGATCTGCTACAGCGACATTAAGTGCAGACTGAAGCGGGGGGAAAAAGCAAAAGAAACTACCAGACCACTAGAAATCAAGGGAGGAAAAGAAAAGCAAGAAATCCTGACAGAATCCGAAACTTGCAAAATCAATAGTCCACTGGCTCATCAATCTCAGCGGAAGGAGTCTCAAGGATGGCTTGCTCAGCTTCCTGCACCTCCTTCTCGGTCTTCCTTCCCTTCTTGGACTTGTAGTACACACTCATGAAAGTTCCCACAGCACCATACTTCCTCCTGCAGTACTCGTAATGCCCTGCATCAAACATCCTCCAGAAGTTCTTCTCATCCAGCTCAGACACAGCATACTGCGGCTGGAACCCGTGATTTTCAATCAGCCAACTCTCCATCCTGCGAACTGCTTCTGAACCATCAAAAACCTCACCCCTCAACACAGGGCCTGGTGCATAGTAGACCCCAACATCTGTGTACATCTGAGAGTAATGCGTGTCTCCCTGTCTGCGATGGTGCTCAAACCCCGGTTCAGTGTATATCATTGTCTTGATGGGGCTCTTGTACATTCTGTGAGGACAGAGCCAAATGGGGTACACCTATACAGAATCAACAAACAACATGATTAACAAAATGGATTACAGAACAGGCTTTGATTACACTCTACTTTGTTTGCTCATCAAAATGTAAGTATAGAGTCAGAAACTTAGTTAAGAAAATCTTACCTCCATCTCATGGTGAACCCATTCTAAAGCATTCCCAACCTTGTAAAGAGGAACTAGCATATCTTGAATGACGTGCATGTCATGGTAATAGTTTCTAATGGCTTCACCTTGAGTAGCCTTGAGCAGAGAAATCTTGGGGGGCATCATCCAGCCCAAAAAGAATCTAAACCACCACTGATCAGCAAATGGAAGGATAAGCCTTCCCTCCCAATAGATACTCCTAGTGTGCCTGTGATAATATTCCCTTGTTGGGATATATTCTACAAACTCCCCTTTCTTCAGTGCTTTCTGCGCATGCTGGTAGAACCAGGGTTTAAACCACCACCCAACTTCATTAATCACATTCCCCTTCTTCTTGGCCTCTTCTTTTGATGCATATCTCCCTGTCATGCACACAGCTTCTGTTGGAGTGTATATCATGGTTTCAACAAAGTCTGGAACCTTCTCAGGGTTGTCCTGATCTCCATCTCTGGGAGCAAAAGAATCACTATATGCCTGTGCAATCTCTTGAAGATTGCCCACAACAGGTTTGTATGTCAGTCTCATGTATTCCTTTATCGGTATAAGCTTGATCTCAGCAGAGACTAGAAACCCCAACGTTCCCTGAGACCATGGAATAGCGTAGAAAAGATCAGAGTACTCATTATCTTTGGTGGCTCTGACAACTCGACCATCTGCTAGAACTATCTCGTAAGCCACAACAGTATCAGAGAATAGTCCATAGATGTGAGAGCTTCCTTCAATTCCATAGCCATTAATGAGGCCACCAACAGTAAGATCATCAAACTCTGCAACTACAGCAAGGGCAAGATTCAATGGAACTGTTACCCTAGTTATCTGCCCCATGTTGACTAATGGCTCAACTTTTGCAATCATTCTCTCTCTATCAATTTCAAGGACATTTCGGAAAGCAGACAAATCAACCTCAAAATGACGAGCTCGCTTGTAGTCAACATTTCGCATTCCAACAGCTATCCACGGTTTTCGTGCTGTGCAAACAAGACCATCCTTAGATGGGTTCCTTTCTTTGAGTCGTTTTACAACCTTCTGGACATTTTCATCATGTTCCTTTTGACGCCTCTTGTAGGACTTCATCTCAGATCTTACATCCCCAAGGTATGTGAGAAAGTAAATGGTGAAGGAGATGGGGAGGACAACAAAGATAACAACAATCCATCGAAATTGAACTAGAAAGTCCACAATGGCTGTCTTCCTCTTTGGACGCAGAGGAGTTTCAAGATCAGACATTTTGGGGAGTGAAGGTCTGCTGTACGACAAAACAATTGTTAATAAACAACGTTGTAACAGTTTTATTAACCTTTAGATTTTCATAGATAAATTTACGGGAAGAACCAAATTAAAATTGGTCTGGAGACCAGGAAAAAAGAAAACCTGTCAAGTAAAGCACAAAACAAAACAGAGTCTAGAATCCCACATAATAATATGGTATTAAAGCTTAGACCATCCTGTCCCAAAAATAGATTCAATAGAATGAATTAAAGCTCTCAGCGAGATGCTCAGGCGATATCCTTCTTAAAAAATCTTTGACCATCTTGTTCAGAAAAACATTTCAAAGAAAAAAGAAAAACTTTTGACAAAATCATTTGTAATCATCAGAAAATTTGGTCATCTATTGAGGGAATATAATATTTTATACAATACACTATTCTGACCATCAGTCACATACATGCTAATATAATCCTTTTATGATGATTGCAGCAAACCCAAATTTCAATAGTGCGACATGGTGACTTCGAAGAAGACCAAAACAGATCAAGGAAGAAAAAAAACAAATCTACTATAACCGAAACATGCATGCAACAAAGATCTTGAACAGAACATTTCCATCTTCTACCAAAAATTCAATGGATCCAGAAACACCCTTCAGATTTAAGTTAGATACAAAAATAAAACATTATCCAACTTCTAGGAGATCCATATGTCAATAGAAACATTTCAGTACTTTAACTGAGAAGTTGTTTTCATGGACCCGGTGGCCCGGTGGGTGTCAGAATATAAATTCTTTACAGGGGAAAGTCACATGAAATGAGACTTTATCTTCTTCAGGTACAGAAAAATAGTAACTTGGTTGAAGAAACCGAAACAAGCCTTACTGAAGAACTAAAAGAAAGAGCCTTATTCTCAGCAAAGTTTGAACAAGAGGAGGTTTATTTTATTTTATTTAAAATAAAATAAAAACATTTCAGACGGAAAAGATCTACTTCCCTCGTTTTTTTAAAAAATATAAAAAAACATTGCAGTCTCAGTCTCAAGACTCCGTCTCCCTCGTTTTCTGAGGAACCAAACAGATCTCCGCCAAAAAAAAAACACTCAACGGTCTCCGACAGCTTTCACAAACAGTCGCAAAAGTTCGAAATGCAATCCGCGAAAAGCTGAACTGTCTCGACAACGAATCGGCTAAAATCTAGCACAAATCGAAACGAGAGAGAGAGAGAGAGTACCTGAAGCTTAGCTGAGGAGCTAATTGTAAGATGGGAACTGTAGAGGAACCAACATTTAAGGGAAAGCCCCCACAGCCAGAGGTGTCTGCGAGTAAGTGACAGAGTGAGAGTGAGAGTGAGGAGCAATATGTATTTCTTTTTGAACGTTTTTTAGTAAATTATCATAAGTATGTAGAAATAAAAACGGACAAGGCAACATATATATATTATATATTTTTATTTTAAATGGACAGATCCAGTCCCGTCCACCAAACGATATCCCACCAACCCAATAAGATTCGCTGGCAGTCACGTATTGGAGTCGCTCACTCTCTCTGGCTCGGCAATCAGTCAGCCAGCCCACTACCATGTGCGGCTGTTCCCATGCCACCCAACTTTTTGTCTTTTTTATTTTATTTTTCTATTTCTCTCTCTCTCTCTCTCTTTCCTTGGGGCGCGAACCTCTGCCTACCTTTTAATTCGTGCTTATTTTTTGAATCATGTGAGTACTTTACAGCCAATTAATGTTCAACTAAAAAGTACTCGGATTGGATGTTTGACAATTAAGTGTGACTGATAAATAAATAAACAGAATCTAATTTCTCATAATTAAAAAATTATATTTAAAAAAAACCCTAATTGAACTAACAGTAATTCAATGTTGCGGATGCCTTACCAAGAACCCCAGCATCATAGTTTTCAAGCATTTAATTCTACAAATTTTCCTTGGCAGTATCAAGACTTGCAAGTTTCCAATAGTAACATGCGTGGTCACGTCTTTTTATGGAAGAAAATGCAATTTTCTTATTTTGTTCAGTGTTTGGGGTTTGTTTCTTTTTGTCAGGTATTTATGTTGTTTTGTTTTGTTTATACTTTGTTATTGATTCTGCTCTTGTTCTTGATTGTTACGTTTGGATTGTGATTCACTATTCTGATTATCTATTATACACATATTATGATACTTAAAAATATATATATTTTTTCCAATAGTAAAAAAATAATAGTATATTATCAGATGCAATAACGGACGGGCACCTGTTTTTAAAATTTAGAATAACGGACACTTTTTTTTTGGTCTTTTTAGTATTAAAAGTAGAGTTTGGAAAAGTGAGTCATCGTGATCCGTCATGATCATCCGAGCGTTGTGCACAACGTGTACGTTAATTGTACGAGATCGTTTTCCTTTTATATGGAATATTTTATTAAATCATTTTACATATGTTATAGTATTATACTATGCGTAGATCTTTTTCCTATGCAATATTTTGGATCCTCTTCAATTATTTTTATCCTTTTACCATCGTGATTCATTTTGAGATCCTTTTCTTTTTATATGGGATATTCAGATCGTCTTCTATTTTAAATAATTGTTCCTTTTAGTATCGTGATTTATTTTTGGAGTTGTAGATGCCTTACTTTATAAACTTGTCGTTTATTTTGTATTTTTGTTCTCTTTCTAATATTACTCATTTTATTTTTTTTGGAAACATATTACTCATTTTATTGATGCAATTTCTGTTAACATATGTCCTAAAAATATTAGATTAAAAAATAATAATAATAAGAAAATATGAGAGCAGCACAAATGACTATTTTCTTTAATGTTAGAAGAGGGCCCATTATTGAAAACAACCCAAAACGCAAACTTTAGGCGTGAAATGTGGATCCATTTCCATTATTTAATCTTTGAGCTAGGCACTTGTACATTTCTAGCACCAACGAGTAACGAATGCAGAACAAATAGTTTAGTGGTTGGTTGTTTTTCAGTCCCAAAGAAGATGAGAAAAGTTGTCGCCTATTCTAATTTCTAGGAGCTACCTACCTGGTTCAGAAGAAGGTTTAAAAGACTGGTATACTAGTAAAGAAAAGGGACAGGGTAATCACACTTGCTATGGGCCTATCTATGGCTCAAGAAAAAAAATCGCAAAAAATGCCGCCAATAGAATATTTCCTCTGCAATAATCACAAATTTACAATATAAGCTGAATAATTCCGTCGTCCACCTTTGAGTTACCAGAAAGCATTGCGCGCGCACACACTGCCATGGATGAGGGTAGTTTTTTGAGAAATCCAAACTCTAGGACAAAAATAATAAGCTATAAATTTCAAGGAATAATTGCGAAGCAAGCAGTGAAGAGAGTTTTCAAGTATTACTTGATTCAAAGCGAGCTCAAGCTCCTTTGCTGCAGTCTCAAGGATTGAAAAGGCTTGAGCCACCAATGTTCGTAGCAATTAGCACCGATATGCCAGCAACTGCAGCAAGCCAAAATAAAGCTACTCCTGCATTTCACAAGTTTTTTTTTCGTTTTGGTGGATCAGGAGACAACACCAACCAGAATCAACAGTAAATTGCAAAATTTACATATTGATGTAAGAGGTCACATAAAAATTAAATACCTTGAGAACCTTCAGAAATATTACTGGAATTTGAAGGCGCAGATTCAGCATCAGGTCCACGCTGCAATCTTGAGATTTTTGACCCTGTAATTGAGATATCATCCAAAATTTTGCCATTTCCTGTTTCAGATGCCACTATCCCTTGAAACTCTTCACTCACAATTAAAGCTGCTAGAACATCCATAAAGGACTCTTTGTCTGTTTCATTTGCAGACTTCGTTGTATCCTTCGACTCATCAGATTCAGACAACTCATCATCTGAATCTGAAGTGTCAGTATCCATGGAATCCACCTCAGTTCTGTCATCCTCTTCATCCTCCACATATGCTTTATACGTCAATCGAAGTAGTATTTCACCAGAAGACCCTTTCTTAAACAGGCCCCAACCTCCTTGCAGTACCACAATCCTGTCTGTTGGTACAGTGTCTTGGAGAGATCCCAGATCAACCTATTTAAATATGAGACACTGTCTTAAGAAGCTATTTAAATAGAGAAAATTGAAACAAGTTAATGGGTCAATTTGCCTGTGAAGGCAGTAAATTCAGCCATTAGCTGCTACATCATGGGCTATCAGGTACATAGGGCAAAGAAAAATTAGAAGAATATTCAATGAATATAGCCATATCTCATTCTTGATCGAACGCACTACCACTCAACCATCACAAGTTCACAACCCTTTTCCCCAGCCTCGTAATTGCTTTATGTTTTAATCATGTATGCTATGTATCCACGCTAATCACGAAAACAAATTCAATATTTGTAAAGATTAGATCTTTTACCTCTCCTGTACCAATAGTTAAGTCCGAGAATCCAAGAGAATCCTTGACTTGGATGCATAACTTTTGTCTTTTAGGGTTTGCTACAAGCATATGAAAATCCTGCCAGCAGATGCAAACACATGAGCACATATACGATTTTTAAAACAAAAATATGAAGCAATATTAGAAGAAGGTTCACCTGATTCCAAATCGGCTCCCCAGGAGGTCCAATAACAGTAGTTTGACTGTTCTTTTTACTGCGTATAATTTGATCTCCCAGGCTTAGAGTAACATAGGGATCCGTTTTGCCTGAAAAATTAGATAAAAAAAAGGTTATGCTTCAGAAAAAAAAAAAATATATATATATATATATATATATATATATGGAGAAGTTTAACACTTAGAAGAATCAAAAGATTCCAGCCAAGGAGATTATGATATTCATTTTTGCACAAACCAATGGCAGCTTAAAAAGTCCGCATTGCTGTGCGTCAAAATAGTAATTAGATTAGGAATTCAAAGCAAATGAAATTTCACTAATCCAGAGCACAATTAATTCTCTTGTGCGGGAGGACTACATTAGAAGACAGTCATTACCATAGAAAACATAGGAAAGCTTCCGAGCATCTACAAGGGTCACTGATAATTCTCCAACAAAATCCTTGTTTCCTTCTTGTATGTCCCCTGACTTGAAATCGTCTCCTACTGGGCCAACTGCTTTTACTTTCTGGAAATCTAAGACGATCTTTTTTGGGCGTACAAATAATCTAGGTAAATCCTCAGTGAGAAGTTTTGTCAAAAACCTGCAAAATCCAATCAGGGATTCAAGTCACAAGGTGACAGAAAGAAACAACATACCAACCCAAATGTTAAGGATAAAACATCTCCAAAGAAAACCCAAGATGTTAGATAAGAAAAGGTTATGCAGCCTGAAGAAAAATAAATAATGCTAATGCAGTCACCATATACCACCAAGCATTTTTGTTTAATTGTCTAGCCAACCTGATGCATGAAAATAATATTTAATGTTTATTTTATCTCATAATTCTGGTGGGAACACGCTCCCACGTATATTGTTCTTCATCCAAGTTTGAAAAGTAACATTTATTTTGCCTCTGAACGTTCAAGGAAATTCCCATGAGAATGGGCATATGAATCAAACAGTGGTTGCTGAAAAAGACCTGTGGTCCCATTCATAATAAGTGATAAGGTTCAATTAATTGAAGGTTGTTGTAAAGAATATCTAACTCGGTAATTACTATTAACTAATTTCTTCAGTCTAGCATCGCCAGAGAGAGAGAGAGAGAGAGAGAGAGAGAGAGAGACTATAAATAATGGCTAGCTGAGGGTGATGAAATTCACTTACATTGAAAGAACAGGAATTGCTGAATTTGCCCAATACATGCAAAGAAAAGCAGAGAGAAGGAAAAAATTATCAGTATCTTCAACATAAAATGATTTAGCCTTTTGTAGTAGAAATATGCAATTAATATTAAATAAAACAATCTTCGGTGTGTTTAGCTTGTTGACGGTATGATTAGTACATTTGAGCTTCTTTACATCTTTTGATGTTTTGCAGCAAGTTCCTCAGAACTATTCTCATAAGCGTGGATTGTCTTTTTATTTTCTTTCATGTGGTGCTTACTTTCAAAAAAGCAACAGAATACCCATGGTTTGACAGATAATATTTCCTTGTTTCTTCATTAGTTCATGTTGTTTGGCAACATCATAAATTTATGTGATGTCTCCTCCCTCCACTTCTCCCTCAACCAAATAGCACAAAGGATCATCATTACCCCTCCCTTCCCCTTACCATGATTACCCATTTTCTATCCTTCCTACCAAACATATGCTATAGAATGTTAGAAAACAGAAACATGGTCTTGAAAATATGACATACCCATCAAATTGAACAAGCGGAAGGGTGACAATTCAAATTTGATCTTGGGAAGTGAAACAAAAGCCCAAGAAACAGCTCCCACCCAAGGCTCTGTCGGTATTAGTCGCAGTTTGACCCAAAGCTCTCCATCAATATCAAAATCTCGAACACCAACTGGCACGAAAATGGGAATAATGCTAAATTTTAGTGTGAGCATTAACAGCATACGAGCACCACCAGTATAACGTAGGCCTATTTGGTACCTAAATGAAATAAAGGGATATAGCATCAGTTCAATGGAATATTGAGTTAGAATAGAAAGTTATTATCACAAATAAGCTCCCAGATCACCCAAGTATTTTGATAAAAACGTGCAAAACATTTTCATAATGATCTATCCTAATGGCAATCTCTTTTGCTCACACGAGACTGTTTTTTTTTACAGTTAACAGAGCGAAATATTCTTATGCAGATCAATAATCTGGACGGAGAGTTTGCATATAGAAGATCAATTATAACATCCAATGTCAAATTACGTATAGAAGATATTGCATAAACAGAAAAAGAAAGAAGAGACAATAAGCAACCAAATCAAACAAAAGACATGCACGATTGAATTCGAAACGTTAACTCACTGGAGATCATTGACACGACGGGACGTCCTCCGCTCAACATTCCTAACAGACAAGGGCTCATCCCCCAACGAAAACTGCTTGATTTCAACTCTCTCAACATAGTCGGGCTTCTTCAAATCATCAATGACCGGCTGAAGCAACCCAATGAGCCAATTCTCAAGCCCAGCTCTATAAACCTTCCACAGCTTCCCCAAAACCATGTTCACCCATTCCACCGACTCTTTCCTCTGCAAATCCTTCTCCAGAAACAATGAAAAGCTCGTGGGCACTTGCGGCCACGCCTCACGCCGACCATTCTCACTTCCCGACTTGCTTTTCTTCCTTGAAGTCCACAATTTATCAAACACAACGCCTACAAAGAAGAAGAACACAAACAACCCCGCAATGTTTCGGTTTATCGGGGGCGAGGGAATGGGGTGTATGACTCCTAGCTGAGTTCTTAGCTTATCTACAAACGGGTCTTCTTGGAAGTTGGTGAAATTGGTGCCCCTTTGAATTTGTGGTGAATCTTCGGAAAATTCATCGGCATCCAATTCACTGGATAAACGCTTTAGTACCAAGATTTTGGCACTCCGTCTGGCTGACTTTGCAAGCTCTACATTCATACTGGGCCCAGGGCCATCAGATGAAATCGCACAAGCACTGAAACCCCATTTTCTTCTGGCACTTCTACCCGAAAATTTGGTAACTAGTAGCTGCTTTCTTCTTCGTTTAGAGGAAGGAAGCGAAAAGATATTCTGCGGTTTTCTTGGGTTGACGAAATTCCCACATGGGCAGTTTTGCTGCTGAGGAAATGGCTGCGAGAAATCGAAGCTCGCAGAAATTGATTGAAAAATCATTAATTAGTGGTAGAGATAAACTCAGAGCCCCTAATTGAGATATAGATGTAAGAAATTGCATTGGTAAACATGAATTCCAGCACCAACGAGAAATACAAATACCACTATAACAATTTGCTTTGCAGCAAGGACAAAAAAAGAACACAAAAATCGATAAATTATGGTGAAAGTTGTCTAGCAGAAACGTAGCCTCGAGAGTTTTGGGTGTTGTTGGTAACCTGAAGTGAATTGGGAAGAAGCTGAAATATCCATGAAAAGTCAGAGACTACGGAGGCAAGGCAAGGGGGTGAACCAGAAGCAGGTGCAGGAGAGAAACAGAGAGAGATTGGGAGGGAGGATGGAGTTGGTGAAATGAAGAGACACAGCGTACGTTTTTAAGGAATGTAAAGAAGAGACTAATATGCGTGGGCTTGCGTGTTAAAATTGAGCCATGGAATGGAAAACACAGACTTTGATTCTCTGTGCACATTCAAGGCCTCAAAATGTGGAAGACGTGGATAATATACTTCTTTTCCCTCTACTTTTTTATTTTTCTTATTTTCATGTGTTTCATTTGTGGGAAAGCGCACGCGGACGGAGCCGACGCGGTGGGTCTCTTTTTGCTTCCTTATTGACTTGACAAGTCCACATCTTTTATTTTAGAAAAATTAAGTATAAGAATTTGATGCATAGAGTATTTCTATTTGGGTTTTGATAATTGGAATCAAATTTTATTTTGAATTTGACCAAAAGAAGATCCAAATTATGTCTAAATTATAAAGATAAAATACAATTTTACCCTTCTTTTATTTAAAAGTGTTAGTAGCTCTCTCTTCTTCCTCACATTAAGTTTGCTCCGAAGTAAAGCCCCATCATCGAATCGAAAACCATATTAAAACAAGATCGCACCAAACTCGCCGATCAAAGCGCGATTATCCTCCCGGTTAAAGCCTAAGCTTGGCCGCAGCAGATTGCTCGATGGCAGTCAATGACGATTGGAGGCCGTCGACGCATATCTTGACCATCGGTATAAGATCCTCCTGGCAATATGCAAGTTTCAAGTTTATGCTAATTTCAAGTTTATTGCCTTGTCTGCACGTGGCAATTGTGAGTTCTCCGTTAAGGCACAAGTTGCACAGTCAGGAGTTGCAAAGAGTTTAAGGGGCTGTTTGGTACACCTCCTTAGATTGGCTTGGATAGGACTAGCTTAAATAACACCCCAAGCCCATGTTTGGTGCAGCCCATCTTTAAGTTAAATGAGACTATATAATCTGGGCCCACCAAAAACATTTCACTCGTTGGCACTAAATAGAGAACTCTTAAGAGGTGCCGCTAAATAGCGAAGTCGCTATTGAGTCTGCTATTATCCAACGTTGCTCTCTCTCTCTTCTCTTCAACGTGCTCTGGCTCTCCTCTTCCTTGTTGCTTTGTTTTCATCTTTTGTTCAGCTCTGCTCTCACTCACTCAAGGTTAGTTCTTCAACTCTCTTCTTCTCTTTCCACTCTTCTTCTATGTTTGTCTCTCTCCTTGGTGATATTTGATGAGTTCAATTTTCTATTTCTTAGTTTGATTTTAAAGTTTTGATTATGTGGTTGTTTGTAGCTAGCTTAATTTGATGAGAGTTAATATTTGTATTGGTTAATTTTCATTGGATTATAATTGGGTATTTTTCTAGGGTTTTCAATTTTGAATTGTTTTGTTTATGGGGTTTTTATTTGGAATGAGAAGAATAAAATGGTAGAGGTCATGTGGCTAATTGCACGTTGTGTTTGCAAATAGACATTTGGTTTTTGCAGATTATGATTGCAATTGCATGTTGGGTTTGCAAACAGACATTTGGTTTTTGCAACTGTGATTGCAATTGCATGTTGTGTTTGCAATTACTTAGTGACGGTTTGGCAATTTGCATCAGGGAAGTTGAGCTTTCACATTTTGGAAATGTTCTAGGCAATTTGTGGTTTCTATTTCATGGATTATAATTGGGTATTTTTCTAGGGTTTTTAGTTTTGAATATGGGGTTTTTGTTTGGAATGGGAAGATATAAATAAATTGATGGGTGGAATTGGAGCTTTGAACAAATTTAATGAAAGTCATTGTCGTTTGCAACAAAATGACTAGATATATTATCTAAACATATGTAATTGTTTCCGGTGAAAAAAAAAAAAAAGAAACAGGTACCATAAGCAATGCAAAAATTTTGTTAGTTTGTATATATATATATTATCTAAACATATGCTTTGTTGGTTTGTAAAAATATACATGCTTAATTTTTGTTGGTTTCTATGATTTAATAGATATGGATCGAAGAAAGCTTTTGTTGATATTACTGATGGAGATGTGGCATTTAGAGACAATGTGTGGTTGCACAATTCTTGTGCTTATGATGTTCAAAATGAGAAGAAATCAACGGCTTATAGAAAGATGTGACCTTAATAATCATTCATTTGTTAGACGTGAGACGCGGTTGCGTTATCTAAATAGTATATTGGAGAATGATGTAGTGTGTGTGAGCGAATTAAGAATGGATTTAAGGACGTTTAGTATATTATGTGAGTTGCTTCACGCCAATGGAAGGGTTAAAAATGATGGTTTGGTGACTTTGGAGGAACAAGTTTGTATATTCTTACATGTACTTGCACATCATGTTAAGAATCGTACTATTAGAAGTAGATTTATTCGATCGGGTGAGACTATTAGTAGGTACTTCAACTCTGTGTTGCAAGGAGTTTTAAGATTGCAAGGTAGCCTATTGAGAGTGCCGAACCTGTGGGTGAGAGTTGCACAGAGTATAGATGGAAATGTTTTAAGGTATGTTTATTATGTATTGGAAATTTGGAGAAATTCTAGTAAGTTGCTTTGTCTTCTTTTGAAATTTTTAGAACTTAATTAAAGGTAACCTTTCTTTTACTAGAATTGCTTGGGAGCTCTAGATGGAACTTACATTAAAGTTTGTGTGCCTGAAATGATAAACCAAGATATCGAACTAGGAAGGGTGAAATTGCAACAAATGTGTTGGTTGTTTGCTCACGCGACATGCAGTTTATATTTGTATTGCTGGGTTGGGAGGGATCTGCATTTGACTCTCGAGTCCTTTGTGATGCCATAACTAGGCCAAATGGGTTTAAAGTTCCCACGGGTAAGGCCATTAGTAAGTATTCACTTTATGTGCAATTTTGAATTAAATTTATATACCAACACTAATAGGAATTGTCAATTTTTGGTTATTAGGTTATTATTACTTGGTAGATGGTGGTTACACAAATGGTGAGGGATTTCTTGCACCATATAGAGGAACAAGGTATCATATATCTGAATGGAGAGATGGATATACAGCTGCAAATCATCAAGAATATTTTAATATGAGGCATTCAAAAGCAAGAAATGTAATAGAACGATGTTTTGGGTTGTTGAAAGCTAGGTGGGGCATACTAAGGAGTCCGTCTTTTTACCCTATAAAGACGCAATGTCGGATAATTACAGCTTGTTGTCTTTTACATAATCTCATTAGGAGGGAGATGTCCATGGATCCAATGGAGCATGAAGTGAATGAAATTAATGAGGTAGAAAATACGGTAGAAGGTGATACGATTGACACTGTTGAAGCATCCAATCAATGGACTGCATGGAGGGATGACTTGGCCTTGCAACTATATAATGAGTGGGGGGCAACTAGGAATAATTAGGCAATTTGTGGTTTCTGTTTCAATTTGTGGTTTATGAATAGGTTGCCAATTTGTGAATTCTGTTTCAATTTGTATTTGAGACATCACCATTCAAACTTAAGCATGTATTAATTTGCTTGAGGATTAAGCACTTTGCAATTTGAATAATGATTATGATTGTTATATTGAATTGACCAATTATGTTATAATTTTGACAACCTTCTTGTTGTTACCTATTGTTTGTCAATGTTACATATTTCTTTTGTTGTTTGTTTTTCTTTAGTTCAATGATGATATATAGTGTTGCTTTATATGTGTGGAGTAATAATAGGAATGGAAAGTGTTGATACCAATCAAGACTTTGAGCAAGGGAGGAAACAAACTAGGCGGTCATGGTCTAAATTTGAGGAAGAGCAATTGCTGACAGTGCTTGAAGATTTTGTGGCTGGAGGCCATCGATGTGAGACTGGTAATTTCAAATCTGGAACTTTTCTCCAAATGGAGAAGGTTTTGAATAATCTATGTCCTGGTGCTGAGCTAAAGGCAAGTCCACACATTGAATCAAAGTTAAAATGGTGGAAAAAACAATATAGTATAATTTATGATATCATAAACACAAGTGGATTTGCATGGAATGATGTGAAAAAATGCATTGAAGTTGATAGTAATGAAGCTTGGGAGACTTATGTGCAGGTACTACTTGCCTATATTTCATTACAGAGATTTGTTTTTTGTTACATAGTTAAACATAAACTAAGTGGTGTCTTATTTTATTGTAGCACCACAAGAATGCAGCTGAATGGAGGAACAAATCATTCCCATTATTTGATAGACTTGCTAATATTTTTGGAAAGGATCGTGCTAATGGAAAAGGAGCTGAAGTCCCAAGTGAGATGATGGAAGAGCAAGGGAATAATGAAGTTGATGCTAGTGATGACAATGATACATCTCCTATGTCAATAAACAAGGAGGGCAACCAATCAATGGCTAGTCAAAACAAGAGGAAAAGAGGCTCAAGTGATGAAGACAAAATTGTGACTGCATTGGAAAAATTGTTTGAAGTATCTGGAAAAAGAATGCAAATGGTGACTGATGCTTTCTTAAAAGGTAATGAAGATCGATCTGATATTGCCAAAGAAGTCAAGGAAATGGGATTTTCTGCCATGGATCAAATTAAAGCATTAAAAGTCATTTTGGATGAGCCACAAACAATATCTCTGTTCAAGTCACTTGATGCTGATATCAAAAAAGTCTTTGTTGAGCAATTGCTCAATGAAAATGCTTGAAGGAGGCAACATCTGATAAATTGGAAACACCACCAGTGCATCTCCCACCTTAGAAACACCACAAGTAGCTACTATAGCTTTTGTTTTTGCTGCTTTATTAGTCTCAGGATGGAATTGTGGATGTTTATTTATATATGTTATTTAGTGGGTTTTTGGTTGATTATTATTAATGTTGGTCTGTGCACTTGTGGAAAGTAATATGTGAAAGTGAATTTGTAATTTCAAGCCATGTGGATGACGTATATATATAAAATATCTAACTTTTGCATCTATAAATATTATATGACTTTTGCTTTATATGATGTTGGGATGGTTTGGAGCTTGTCTCACCACCATGTTTAAACGAAAAAAGAAGAATAAAAGGGTAGAGGTCATGTGGCTAATCACATGTTGTGTTTGCAAACAGACTTTTGGTTTTTGCAAACTGTGATTGCAATTGAATGTTGTGTTTGCAAACAGACTTTTGGTTTTTGCAAACTGTGATTGCAATTGAATGTTGTGTTTGCAAACAGACATTTGGTTTTTGCAAATTGTGATTGCAATTGCATGTTGTGTTTGCAATTACTTAGTGACGGTTTGGCAATTTGAATTAGGGAAGTTGAGCTTTCACATTTTTGAAATGTTCTTAAAATAAAGGCAAGTTTTGGAAAATTTAATACCAAATTTTGGTCTTGGAATTATAGTAAAAATAGTTGATAATTAAAATATTATCACTTCAAAGAAAATTTTAAATTTTTTTGTCCCAGTCCGAGCATAAACCAAACATAGGATAGTACTATTTTTGTTATCCAGCTTCTTAGTCCGACAAGCACCAAACGCAGGCCGTGGACTTAATCCAGCTTAGGCCAAGCCAAGCCAATCCAAGACAGTCCCAGGATTTAATCCAGTCCATAACAGTCCGCGACCAACGACCCCTAAAAGGATTGTGTTGGTGTTGTATAATTATACTTGTAGCTTACATGTAAGAGTCTTTTGTTTTAGGATCAAATTAGGGTGGTAACAATTTGACTTTAAAAGGATGGCCCATCATAGTAAGTTTTTGATGACTAGATAAATTTTTAGATTCCTACAATATAGAAGGTTTGTTGTGTCTGTTTGGATAATTTCTTTTATTCATTTTCGAATCCTGGATTAACACAATGGTAATATATATGTTGAATGCATCAAAGTGACATTCTTTTGAATTTTGAAACTCGATTGTTCGTTGTTGTCTATCTTCTGAAGTTGAAAATCTCAAAATGACCAAATTATTGTGTAAATTCATAATCTTTATTCTTTGTTTGATATGCATCTCTAAAGCTTAGAGTCTCTTCATTAGTATTACACAACTTATTTTTCTCCTTGTTAGGGTTTGGAGCAGCTTTGTTATGGGCTTCTTATGCAACAAAAACCTTTTATACAAGCTCCCCAGCCCTTTCACTAGCTTCAGATGTTGACACCACAACACTAGCAACAACTTATGCTTGCTCAAGCAAAATTTCACGTCACCTTCTGCAAGTGATGAAAGTAGAAGACTAAAGCCCCATTTGGGATTGCTTTGTTTGGCCAAAAACCTGCTTCACTTTAAAGTTAAGCAGTTTAAGGTGTTTGGTAAAAATAAAATATCATGATTATTTTAAAAGCAGTGGTCTTTTGACAGGAGCTTTTAAAGAGGTTTTGGGTTGCTTTTCAAAGCTACTTTCAAAAGAAGCAAAGATGAACATTTAATGAATTTGTTTAATTCCCAAAATACCATCATTCATTTTAAAAATTACACCACCTCCACTTCCACATCCAACTCCACCACTTGCACCACCACATTCATTACCTCCACAACCACTGCCACCACCACCACAACCACCACCTCCTCCACCACCTCAACCACCACCTCAACCACCACCTCCTCCACCTCCACCTCCACTTCCACCACAACAACCACCTCCTCCAAAACTTCCACATCCACTACCACCTCCACAACCAACACCACCACCACCACCATGCTGCCACTGCCACCACCATCACCACCTCCATAACTACCATCCCCGCCACCACCATTACCACAACCACCAACTCCACCACCATCACCTCCACTCCATCACCACCACTACCACCACATGATTAGTACATAACACTTTCAACATCATGTCTATTTTAGTTATTATTCACAGTTACAACAATTTTATATTAAAATTTACCAAACGGTTTTGACACTGCTTTTTGTACTAACATCACTTTAAAAATATTGTTTACCAAACATAGAGCTGTTTTACTTTACAGCTAATTATTTTCAAAGCACAGGAGAAGTAACTTTTTTTAAAAGTGACAGCAATCCCAAACTGTGAATAATTGCAGTATGGGTCATGAGAAGGATGGCCTTCCAAATTCTGTTGGTGATGTGGTTCTAAGTGTGGGATCACCTTTCCAAGTTGCTGGGCCTATTATGCCTTGTGAAGATACATATATGCCGATTAAGGTGCTCTTATATCTATAGATTTCCTTATGCGTGTAGTTGTAGTCGATATGGTGGTGTTTACCCCTCCGTGCTTCCACATGTTATCAAAAAGTTCATTGTCCTTTAGCTTATGAGAGTGTATGTTTATTTGTCGTTAAAAATGGCTCATTTACTCCAGCAACAAAACAGTAATCCATAACAGCGGTAGTAACGCTTCAGCATCATAATCTTTCTAAAGCGTTCAGTTTTTTTCAGTTTATAGGTTTAGTATTTATCAACCTACATTCTTTTTGCTGCATTCAATGTAAGTAGAACTGTTTAAATTGTTTGTTCTTCAAATCATCCTTGGTTATTTATGATTCTTAGAAGCACAACTCTTTGAAAATTTAAAAGGATTCATAATTATAAGAGTGTCTCTTTCACTTCGTGAAGATGCAAATGAAGCTACTTACATAATCTTTAGTTTAGGTGAAAGGACGACTTTAATCTTAGGGTTCTTTGGTACATGAAAGTTTGTGATCAGATATATGTATGCATGTATGTCAAGCAATGATCTAATTTAGCTGCAACTTCTTATTATAAAGCTCTACTATGCATTTGTCTTGATTTGGAAATGGTTGATGCCATCACTATCATATGATATTTTGCAATGCCATTTAAGCTTTTGTTCAGTGAAATTTTATACAGGTTATGCATTGTAGTTTTGCACAAACTGCATTGCAGTTTTGGTAATTACAATTGGATTTTTGCTCTTTCCTTGGTCTTCAACCTCACCAATTTGAAGAGTAGAGGCTACCCATATGAGGAATTGGTTGGACAAGAGAAGAGTAGAACTACCCAAGAGCAAGACAACTCAAAATTGGACACTGCCCAGGATGAAGCTCTTCTCAAAGGTGGTGACCAAGTCACTTTTGTTGTTGAAGAAATGATCACCCTTGTAAGTTTTTGCTCCTCTCTCTCTCTCTCTCTCTCTCTCTCTCTGAGATTGGTTGCTAAGAAATTGGTAGAGAAGAAAATTATGGATAATTTGGTATAAGGCTTAGTTGAGCCAAATTTTGTATTAATTTTAGTTCATTTAAATACCTATTGTAAATGTGGAATTCATATGGTTTTCATCAATATGATGATATAGATATTGCTATGTATTAACTGCCATGCTGGCTAATTTTGCGGAAATTGGATTATGTAGCTGTTTACTATTTGGAGGTTGCTTGTGTTTCATTTGCATATATCTCTTTTTGCTCTTTGTTTCAAAATCACAAGCCAACTGATGCTTTCGTCTACATATATCTCTTTTTGCTTTTTGTAGAAAACGAAATATGCAAGGCAGAAACCCAAACTTCATTGCAGAAAGGCAGAAACTGCATTACAGAAAAAAGAACCTACAATGCAGAAAATAGAAACATGAATAACCTATTTTACATTCTAGGTGGTCTTTAATCTAATTTCCCCTCTCCCAATATGTCTTGAATAAAAAAAATATTGTTTTGTTTTGTTTAACTCTAAAGCTTAGCATTTTTGCCCAAACTTAGCATTGGAGTTTCCATTTTTGTATTGCAGTTTCCATTTATGCATTGCAATTTTTGCTTCTACATTGTAGTTTCTGCTTTTGCATCTCAGTTTCCATTTTAGTATTTTCATCTTGGCTCCTCCGTTTTGCTTCTATAAAATTTATTTTTGTTTTTGGTTTTGGTTTTTTTAACATAATTGATATCTACATTGTATTTTTGTTGTAGTTTCTGTTTTTATTTGCAGTTTTGTGTGAATATGTGTTGAAATGATTATTTTTTTTTAAATGTTGATTGTTTATATAACTATTGTATAACTGAATAAATATTACAAAACCAAGTTTGGTGTTGTGGTTTGTGAGTGAGCCTTCCTCGTTTGTGGGTCAAGGTTCGAGTCCGGTGGCAGGTTGGCTTGCGGTTGTTGGCCTGAGCCGGTGGCTGGCCGACGTGGCCAGCTGGCAATGGCCGTTGTCTGGATATGAACATGTGGCATAGTATGCTTGTCTTAGAAGGAGTGACATTGTGTGTAATTTTGATATTTTTTTAATGATATTTTTGTAAAATTAGGTACTATATTTTGGTTTTTGACCTAATACTAATTAGATGAAATTATATTTCTATCTTCCAAATTAGTACTATATTGTGTTTTAATACTAAAGCTCCTTACATTTTAACAGGTTGGGTTATGATTAGATTGAGCTCGGGTTAATCTCCTGGAAACCATCTGACCAAAAAAAAAAAAAATAATGCTGTAAACTAGGGGTGGGTATTTGGAAATTTGGAAAATTTGTAAAGGGTGAAAAAAAATTCGGAAAAAAAAAATCGGTTGGCCAAAAAAGTCAACAAATCCGACCGAATTTGACCGAACCAATTCCAATCGGTTCCAATTTCGGTTTTACACTACACCGCACCGAATTGGACCGAAAGGACCGGTCATATTTTTTTTTACAATTTTTTAAAATATAATCTCATATTTTAAATGTTATAATCACTATTTTTCCAAGTTCAACTTCAAAAAATTTCTAAATGTATGAATTGGATTATTTGTTAATTTTTAAGCCAAAAAAATAAGTTATTTATTATAAATTTTTAATTTAAAAAAAAATAAAAATATTTTTTTAAAAAAAATTAAAATAATAATAAATTAATAAACCCTTAAAACAAGAAACCTTAAAATTTTAACGGAACTAGTCAGAACCGAACCAATTGGTTTTTAAATTTTTTTTTGCTTAAATTGAACCAAATCAGACCAATTAAATAGTACCAATTTCAATTCCGGTTCTAAAAAAAAAAGTTGAAGGCAAATTCGACCCTGCCCACCCCTACTGTAAACCCTTTAACCCTATCCCACCCAACAAACAATAGGTTCGGATCGGGGGGGTTGAGTCCGCACAGGTTGCAGCCCTAAATTCCAACCCCGTTTCACCTTTCAATTCTAATTTCTACCATCTACAAGTTGTTTGCTTTAAAACCTTTTTTTCTTTTTCTTTTTTTATTTTTTCAAAATATTTGTAACTGAATTCCATTCACTTCCGTACTCTCACTTCGGCCTCTGCGGGGTCAAAACGACGGCAGGCGAAGATACACTGACGCGAACGCTAACTTTCACCGTCGGCTGCGGACGAGAGACCTACCTCGTCCACTCTTCTCATCTCTTTGATATTTATTCTGATAAATTACTCATTTCTGCTCTCTAGTCTCTGTCGTACGACGCACCGCTTCTGCCTTCACTTTCTGGTTCGTTCATAAACAACTCTCCCTACTCGTTTTTTGTTTCCAGGGAAAATAGTTTCTTAGGAAATTAGAGGATAGTGCTTACGCTTTCGCTTACTTGATTTCTATTGCGTCTCTCCAACTAGATTCTTATGTTTGGCAATGAATTGCCAATTGTACGAAGAAACAGCATTCGCTTTTCTCTCCAAATAGAATGGAGCCCTATGCACTAGGGTTTTGGCTTTGTCTCTGCTATTCGTGCTTCGCTGTTACTTAATTACTTATCATCTTCTATTTCAGTTTTTTATTATTTATTTTTTGGTATAATCTATTTTAGCTTCCTTTTACTGTTGAAGATGAAAAATTATTTTAGTACCAAGTACCAACCCTGTTGAGTTATTCAATAGTTAGCTAGCATTGAAGCTGATCACTGAGTGATAAAGGTCTGAGAAGTTCTTTTGAAGTCAGGGCGGGGTTTATTCAGACACACATTATGCATATGTATTAGATATTATCACCTAGTTTAGCCATACAATAATGAAAATAAGGACCTAGGTTAAAAAAACACACTAAATTAATGTGCTTACTATGGTTCATTTCAAAAGGTTTAGGCCTCTTTGGAAAGGGCACCAGTAGTGCTGTTTCATTTCAGAGCAATGCTCCCCCTGTCAGGGTTAGCATTGCCAAGGCTTGAAACCTGCTTGACTTAAAAGGATTCTTATGAAATTTTTTAATTTGATGATAATGTAGTGACGTTGGTAATGGCACAGACATGCTTTTTGTTACCCCCCGAAGCATATGATTTGGTTTGTTAAATGAAGTGTATGCTTATAGTTCGGATAATTTTTGTTCTTATCTTGTTGACTTATTATATGCAGTTCAAATAATGGCATCGCCTGCTTGGTTACCGCAGGAAGTGAATCCATCCGTGTCTCAGTCCCCTGTACCTGTTTCACCTGCTGGTGGCGCTTTAACACAAACTTCAGCTTCACTCGCTTCAAGTGTAGGCCCACATACCTCTAATAGCTCAGGTGGTTCTACAACTGATTCAATACAAGAACCTTTGCAGGCTAAATTCTCCAATGCACCCAGCTTTGCGGTTCCCGCACCTTCATTCTCTTACAGTGTGCCTCCCAATGCAAACATCAGTTTTGGAGCCTCTCAGCAGTCATCACCTGGTTCTGTCAGTACCAATTTATTAATGCTATCTTGCATTTTATATGGATGTAGTTATGATTTGTGGCTCTAATTTGATGTTTTCTCTAATTTAGGCAATTCAGTCAAATCCGCCTGCATCTCCAAGGGTTCAGCCCCCAGTTCCTGGCTTGTCTTCTTCTGCCAGTCCCTCTTTTTCATACAACATTCCAAAATCTGGATTTTCTTTCCCTAATAACCAGCAGTTTCAATCTGGCATGGTGAGGGCTATTTCCTTGAATGCATATGAGATTATATTGAGTAACTTAGTATTGCTGCAATGGAGGCCAGAGGGCATGCCGTAGGAAGGTGTATCAAGTGACTGTTTATTGTTTTGACATTATACTAAGTTTTGTTTTGACATTATTCTAAGTTTTTATTATCCTTTCCTAAAAGCAAAAGGGAGCTCTGATCTGTCAATGAGTTATTTATATTCTTGGTGTATGCATGTTGCTCGTGGTCCAGTGGTATGAAAACTTGAAAAGTTATCCCAAGAATTCATTGTTCTAATTTTTTTATTTATTGCAGAATATCCCACCTGCTGTTGCACAACAAACTGGTAATGTCTCATTGTCATCAACTAGCTCTCATTCTGGTTCGTTGCCTGCTCCTACTTCTTCAAGTTCCACAATGAATCTATCATCAGCTCCTAATATGGGCACAATAACTTCATGGGTTCCCACTGCCCCATCTTTTAATTTGACTTCTGGAATGCCTGGAACTCCTGGGACCCCTGGGCCCCCAGGAATAGCACACTCTGTGCAAATATCCTTTAATCCGACTGCACCATCTGCACCCATTGATTCTTCTTCGGTAGTCCTTAGACCTAGCATGCAAATAGCTCCTGTTGCGTCATCAGCTGTTCAGCCACAAGTAGGCGCTCCTTATCCATCTTTATCTTCTATTGGTGCTCCTCCTCAGGGAGTCTGGTTGCAGTCCCCACAGATAGGGAGCTTTCCTAGGCCACCGTTTTTGCCATATCCTGCTGCTTTTCCTGGTCCCTTTCCTTTGCCTGCACATGTTATGCCTCTCCCTTCTGTTCCTTTACCCGATTCTCAGCCTCCTGGTGTCACCCCTGTGGGAAATACTGCAGCAATTTCTTTGCCTTCTGCTGCTTCTGGTCATCAACTGGCTGGGTCTTCAGGGATGCAGATAGAATTACCTCATCCTGGTATTGGTATGATTTGACTTTCATACTGATGTATTAGCTCTCTCTCTATCTCTCTATCCTCCCCTCTATACATTGGGTATTGGCGTTTTACAGATAACAGGAAACAATTCCATGATGCAGGCAACGAGAATAGAGCTTCTGTTAATGAACAATTGGATGCCTGGACTGCTCACAAGACAGAGACAGGAGTTGTATACTATTATAATGCTTTGACCGGCGAATCAACTTATGATAAGCCCCCTGGATTTAAGGAGGAGGTATGTGCAATTATGATTAATTTTTAGGTTCAAATGGTATAAACTTTTTGTGAAATTTCAGTTTGCAAGATGCCTTATCTTGGATTAACCACCAAATGCTGTTGCAAGATTCTTAACTGTATTTGAGATGCAGATTGAAAATCTTTTGAGGTGGATTTTGTTGCTGCTGCATTTCATTCTGTGGCCTTGAATTTATTATGTTCCTCCTATTAAATAGTATTTTTATTTTAACCAGAACACCTTGTTGTGTCCACATTCCAATATAAGTGGTGAGAAAGTGGACCATATTCTTCTTCATATCCTGTAGGTATGGAGCTTTGGTCCCTACTCTTCTCATGCGTAATTTATGACTTGTGTCTAGGTTGTTTATTGATATGTTGGTATGCTAGTGTATATCAGTTTAGTGCGATGTGGAATGAGGTTGCTTGTGCATTAGTATGGAAAACTGCAAGTGCTTTTGGATGATATGGATCTTTCAGGATACTTTAAGCTTTTCATCTGTTCAGACAAAAAAGTAAAAAGAACTTTTGTTTCTGAATTTGCTTTTGTTCTTGCAGTGTTTCCTATTGTAGACCCTGTGGTAGTTTTGCTGTCCTTTTATTACTTACAGAAAAATTGCATCCTATTAGTCTTAATTGGATCAGAGATGGCTTTTCAAATGCTTTGAATGCTATGACAATGAGGATGCCATTCATACAACTCTTTTTTTTTATTAAAAAAAATCTCATTCTTATAGGGATTTATAAGATAAGGATAGAGAGTTTTTAGAATCTAAACTTCAGTGCCCCTAGATCTGGTTATAACTTATAAGTAAATGCTTGTTTCCTTTTTCTAGGCATCACGAGTAACTTTAGCCTTGCCGATGGGGTTGGTGTTATGTCTGACTAATTTTGAACTGCTGTTTTGTGCAGCCTGATAAGGTCTCTATGCAGCCAACTCCAGTTTCGACGTAAGTTCTACTTTATCCATTCGCGCTTGTCCCTTTTTTCCCTACCCTCTCGTCATTGTTTCCGAATGTCTTTACAATCTAGAAGCAGCATAAGTTTTATTTATTTATTTATCCTTGTTTTGGTTTTATTTGTTTAGGGTAAATTTATCTGGAACTGATTGGGTATTGGTCACAACAAGTGATGGGAAAAAGTTTTACCATAATAGCAAAACCAAGGTATGGGTCGTATGCTTGCCTTTTAAAACCTTTGGGTACTCAGAAACTCTGTCGTATAAGTAGGTGTTAATAGTCACACTACACATAATTAACCTTACTCCATCTTTCTTGCTTTTTCTACAATCAGGTAAGCAGCTGGCAGATCCCGAATGAAGTGGTAGAATTGAGAAAGAAGCAGGATGCTGATCTACCAAAAGAACATCCAGTATCAATCCCAAATAACAATTTAATGACTGAAAAAGGATCTGCTCCGATTAGTTTGACTGCTCCAGCCATTAACACGGGTGGTCGTGAAGCCATGGCTTTTAAACCATCAGCTGTGCAGGGAACATCATCTGCACTTGATCTGATTAAGAAGAAGTTGCAGGATTCTGGAGCTCCTGTTACTTCCTCACCAGTTCCAGCACCATCAGAATCAAATGGCTCAAGAGGAGTTGAGAGTACACCTAAGGGCCAGCAAAGCGATAATAGTAAAGATAAGCTAAAAGACATCAATGGGGATGGCAACTTGTCTGATTCCTCATCAGATTCAGAGGATGCAGACAGTGGGCCAACAAAGGAGGAGTGTATTACCCAATTCAAGGTATCTTGTCACTTCTGGCTTTTTATTAAACTAGAAGTAAATATGAACCTTGAAGCTTTTCACTTCAATTTGGAATCTTTCTTCTCCTTTTATAAATAGGTCATAGTAATTGTTATTTGACAAAATATGATAACTATTTTACAACTTCGTATTCTGAAGACATAAAAATTGATGATATTCTTGAGTCTTTTGGGTCGAGATGGCTTAAAGTTTGTGATTTTTCACTTTTTTTTTTTTACTACAGAGATACAAATGGTACTCTTATAGTGGGATTAAGTTTTAAATATTTTCTTTTTTGTTTATTATATATGGTTTTGAGTAAATTGACTTTGTAATATGCCATGCTGGTGATCATTCTTGAAGTTTTCAACTTGGACCTTTTGTATATAGAAAGTGTGGTTTGCTTCTTTGGACTCTTTTCTCCTTGATGTAACTTGAAATACAACCATTCCTTGATTGAGTTGAAGGCTTTAGTTGATTTTACTTGAGTTGTTGCAACTTTAGATGTGGCTGATGAGAAATGGTAATCATCTGGAAATTATATATGCAGGAGATGCTTAAGGAACGAGGAGTGGCACCATTCTCAAAGTGGGAGAAGGAACTGCCAAAGATAGTGTTTGATCCACGATTTAAGGTTTGTTGAGTCTAAATATTAGGAATTTCATTGTTCGGGAATTAGGGGGCTAACCTACAACTCAAACTGCTTGAAACAGGTTTGTTGGATTCATGTATCTACTAATTTTTGGAAGGGTGAATTTGTTTCTACCAGTTCTTGGGTCAGTTCTAGTGTCATCATTTGGCTTAGGGTGCATGCTAACAACTAATACTAAAATTGTTTTTAGTCCTGAGAGAAGTTAACCTTTTTGGGAAGTCGATATATGCACTGTTTGGGAAGGGTAATATTTGCATTAATTGTTGTGAATACAGTAGGCAGGCTCTTTCAAGGCAGGTCAGTCTGTGCTGACCTCCAGGGCACATACTGTCGTAGTTGTGGAATTTTCCTTTTCTCTGCAGTGTTATCTACTGTTTTTCTCTGTCATGCTACGCTAAGAAATTTGTGGTTATAGTTTTCTTATTGTTAAAGGTCTCTACTGTTGCAGGCCATTCCAAGTCATTCAGCTAGGAGGTCGTTGTTTGAGCACTATGTTAAAACACGTGCAGAGGAGGAAAGAAAGGAAAAAAGAGCAGCTCAGAAGGCTGCAATAGAGGGATTTAAGCAGCTATTGGATGAAGCATCAGAGGTCTTGTAGATTGCCTTAGTTTGAATCTTGCTTGTGTCTATCTTTTTAGCTGAACTGTGGGGATTGGGATTGCTTATGGAATCTTTTACAATTTTCAGGATATTAATCATAACACCGATTACCAAAGTTTCAGAAAGAAATGGGCCAATGATCCACGCTTTGAGGCTTTAGATCGAAAGGATCGAGAGCATTTGTTGAATGAAAGGTATCACCTAATAAGAAGACTACATATATATATATATATATATATATATATATCCTTGGTGTTGTGCACATAAAGCTGTGAAGTTAGTCTTTTATTTATTTATTTATTTTTCAATAGGAAAGTAGACTTCTTATTCTTAATAAAATGGAATTCTACAACACAGAGGACAAGATGTCCACTGAAGGAATACAAAATCCTGAGAATTAATAATTGTCTGCCTTCAATGAAAGCAACTAGAATATATATCCACCTAAAGTAGTAAGTTAGTGACTAGATTCCCATATTTCTTGGGTGTGTCTTTTAGTCTATATATCTCTTTGGATTCACACGGCATATCTAATTTTGCTTCTATTATAAATTTATATCAGAATGGTCATGTATGATTTTTATTGTACATGCAGGGTCCTTCCATTGAAGAGGGCTGCTGAAGAAAAGGCTAAAGCAGTGCGTACTGCTGCTGCAACTAGTTTTAAGTCCATGCTTCAAGAAAAAGGAGATATTACTGTTACTTCTCGTTGGTCCAGGGTAGGTACATTCAGGTTGTGGTTTATTTGATGTGCAGAAGTGTGTGCTTCCAGACAATGTGCTTCTGGGTGTCTTTTGTGCCAATGAGGAATTTGGGCTGCTTCATTTTGAAGCAATTCTTATTGGTGTTTTAGATCATTAAGATATTTTAGAATGACACAAGGATCTGCCACATTTTGTGAAATCTAAATAATGGGGTCAATAATTTCTTTATTAAAAAAATTTTGAATGTAGGTTCTGCACCAAGTAAACAAATATGAGATACTAAGTGTGCTAGAAATTTTATATGAACCTTGCATTAATTTTCTCTAGTAGATTCATTTCTGTTGGGGACTTGCTGTAGGTGAAAGATAGTCTGCGGAATGACTCAAGATACAAATCTGTTAGGCATGAGGATAGGGAAATATTATTCAATCAGTATATATCTGATCTAAAAGCTGTGGAGGAGGAAGCAGAACGAGAGGCAAAAGCTAAGCGGGATGAGCAGGTAAAGACTATCTACATTTGTTAGGAACTCCCTCCTCCCCCTCCTCCTTTTGTCTGTCTGTCTGTCTGTCTCTCTCTCTCTCTCTCACACACACACACACACACACACACACACACACACACATGCTGTTGATACATAAAACGGGACTTTCATAGGCTCAAAAGGTTTGCATGATTGGAATCAAATACTTGTACTGAACATATATCTGTGTATATAACTGTATATTTTAATAATTATTCTTTGTTAATTTGCTAAACTTCTGAAGATTAACCAATAATGATAACATAAGTGAACCTTACGTGTAAGAAAACCTTTATTAAAAGAAGTGGGAAATTTAAGGTGGTAAATATGGAATGATTGATTTATTAACCAATATGCCTTTTCTTTTTTGTTTGGCTATCTTTGTTATTTATCACTTCAGGTGGTGTGTTGGTGGGGATTTTGGAATTAGTTCTTCAAAACATTTGACAGAACTTGTAGGACCTGAAAAAAGAAAAGAAAAGTAGAACCTATATCTTATTAGTTTATTGCATCTACGAGAGTGTACTTTGAAAAAAGGAAAACTGTTAAGATTTTGTCTTCCCTGCACTGGCTTTCAGGAGAAACTGAGGGAAAGGGAGCGAGAATTGAGGAAGAGGAAGGAAAGAGAAGAACAAGAAACGGAGAGGGTGCGACTGAAGGTTCGCAGGAAGGAGGCAGTTGCTACTTTTCAAGCTTTACTTGTGGAAACAATTAAAGATCCTCAGGTATTATTTTTGGTTAATTGGTTTTATATTTTAGGGACTTTGTCCTGGGCTTCATTATCTAAAACCATGCATCTGAGATGTATTGCTGCATATCTAGTATGGTATGAATGTGGTGTATAGTGTATTAATAAATCATTATACGTTTTGTTTATCATGTACTCAGGCATCTTGGACAGGATCTAAACCTAAATTGGAGAAGGATCCACAAAGGCGTGCAGCCAACCCTGACTTAGAACCATCTGACATGGAAAAGCTCTTCCGGGAACACATAAAGATGCTAAATGAGGTAATATATAATCTAGTGCTTGGATCCATTTGAATTTTGTTTCCATAGTTAAGAATTGTCTTTGTTGCTTGTAACTTATTCCGGTAAAAGAATGCACACTTTGTAATCCTACTTAATCGTTTGGCTTTTCCAGCGATGTGCGCATGAGTTCAGAGCTCTGTTGGCTGAAGTCTTGACTGCAGAAGCAGCATCCCAGGAGACCGAAGATGGGAAAACCGTTCTAAATTCGTGGTCAACTGCAAAACGTCTTCTGAAGCCAGATTCTAGATACAACAAGATGGCAAGAAAAGAGAGGGAAGTGTTGTGGCGACGATATTCCGAAGAAATGCTGCGGAAGCAAAAGTCAGCACTTGATCACAAGGAAGACAGGAAAACAGATGCTAAAAGTAGAAGCTCTGTCGACGGTGGAAGAGTTCCCTTTGGATCTAGGGGTACCCATGACCGAAGATGATGTTTTGGTTAGAATTTAGAGACTAGGCTTTCAATTTGTTTTGTCCAAGTCCTAATTTTCATAATTTTGACTTGAGTAGGAGAGGAAAGAGACACAAACCGACGCTGCTGTATTATAGTTGTATAATATTATTTGAAGTGATTAAGCTGATTTTACTAGCGTATTATTTGTAATGTGACAAGTTTTACTATTTAAGTTGAGCTTTACAAGTAATTGTACTGCTAAAAAAGAAAAAGAAATGTCTCAGCCTCCCTAGCCTACAAATTTTATTCAATAAGTAATTTATCCAGCTATCTTGTCCCTTGGGAATAATTTGTTGTAGCGAATGCTTACTTACCATTGAAATGCATGCGCATATTATACCCTTTTGGTGCAGCATATGACTTTAAAATTCATTTAAAAAATGTGTCCTTTAAAATTCATTGCTTTTCTCTTTGCCCTAGTAACCTTTGTTACCGGTTTCTGGCATGTCCGTTAAATGTCTTTGTTTTGGCAATACCTATTTTTCTTACACACACAATTATGATGTCGTGGGAATTCGAACTTTAGACCTTCTGGTTTGCAAGTTAAGGGCATTTTCCATTGGGCTAGACCCCATTGACATTCTTTTTCTTTCTTTTAAAGAAAGTAAAGGAAGACATATTGTTAGTCACAACTCATGCCACACCAAGTGATTTCGGTGATGAGGAGGTGTTTAGTTATATGAAGAAATTAAAGATAGAAACATAAGTAAAAATAGAAGAGCTTGAGTTGCGGTAAGGGAGGGAAGGTTTAGATAGCGAGACCTATAACGGCGAACGTTTTGTCACGATAGACCTATTCTTGACAAATTTTTAACGGTGAAAATTTTGTCAGGCTAGACTTATCCCTATGAAATTTTGTTGGATAGACCTATCCATGTGAAGTATTGTCAGATAGACCTATCCCAGTGAAGTATTGTCGGGATAGGTCTAACTCGTTGAAAGTTTGACGGGTGTTGAGGCCCAAAAAATCCAAGGTTGAGCCCGAATAAATTTTCGGCCCAGGATGCGACGCCTTATTAAGAAAAACCCGACTTGGAGCACGCGAAAGTCTGTCATGCACGCTTGCACGAGCCATAGTTTACGTGTCATGCCAAATAAATAATTCGTCACGCTAAGCATTGAAATAAGCCTATAAAAGGCACTAGCTCTATAAAGCCGATGCTAATTATCCTGTCAAGCATTATATCCCTTTTCAAAAGTGATAAAATTCGAGCACGCCAATCAACATGCCATGCCAAGCGGAAGATCATTATTTTACATCTAGCCACGCTACAAGCTTAAGTGGGCTCAAGCCACGCAAATGCCCGAGGCTTGCTGAGTGGGTTGTGGTATGGATGGTAACAAGTTTTTATGAGGCCCGTTGATGAGCCAAGAAATAGAAGTTTTGGGTTTCTTGGGAGCCCAAAACTTAAGCCCATTTCTTGAGCCCAAATATGTGGGTAAGCATAAAAGAGGGAGAAAATGAAGCCCAATACTCTAGAAAAATTAGCCCTTCACCTTAATAACATAGCCCATCATTTTAGGAAATTAGCCCATTCCCTTAATGGGCTAACCCATCACCTTAGAGAGGCCCAAGTAACCAAGAAAAATATCTGCCATCTCTCCATCACTTAGCTGGAAACAAAAACAGCGACAAAACCAAAGCTACCCATGTGAGTGGGCTGCTGGGAGCCTCCAGCATATGGCCAAAGACAAATCCCAACACAAGTCATCCAAAAAACCAAAGGATACTTGAGCAAAACACCATTCAGACCAGCGCCCTTACCAATTTCTTTCTCCCACCAGGTTTGGTCATAGAAGAGGAAAGGAAAGAAGGTGAGGTGATAACCAAAAATGGTGTTCACCATTAAAGCAACTGCGGAAAAGCCTTATAGCTCCCAAAAACCTTGTCTTTGTGTGTTTGGACAGAAAAGGGTTTCACAAATAGGGGTGAGTCGAAGAAAGTGAAAGGAAAGGAGATGGGAGACTTAGCAAAATGGGAGAGAAACCATTAGGGTTTCTTGGGAAAGGAAGGCTTCCAACAGCTATAAAAGGAGTCATATTTTACCCATCAAAACCAACCCACATATGGAGAGCAAGCTTCCTCTCTCACCTACAAAACCCTACAATTTCGTGCCATATTCCTCCATTTCCTCCCATTTTCAATCATGTTAGACTGTTCCAAAGTTTGACAGAGCTCTCGTCGAGCCGCCTGAAAACCGCTTAACACACCCACCTTCCTTCCTCTTTCTCTCTTTCTTCAACAAATCTTTCCAAAATACCTTCCCCCTTTCCTTAGAACCCCTGTTTCTCATAGGAACTCACAGCTCTCTCTCTTTAATGCTAAACTTATGATTGCTTTGCTCCCATGCCATAAGTCTCTCATGCCAAGCTAAAGAATTTATCTGTAAGCCATCATTATTTTTGTTGGTGAAGACAACCAGAGTGTTTCCTAAGGTTCTACTGCCCTTTCAAAACATTCTTGGGGCCTAGTTCTTGAACTCAGACACAAGGGGGTAATTTCACTCATTCGCTCCTTACGGCAGCCTAGCCCATTTGTAGATGCCAGAAGAAAAAGACCCCTACAACGGGATAGACCTATCCTAACAAATATTTTTCAGGTACATCTATCCCAGCGAAATGTTGTCGAAGAGACCTATCCCCACAAATATTTGTGGAGTTAGATCTATCTCGGCGAATGACTCGATGGGTAGACCTCCAGCAATTTTGGGTAAACATATCCCATCAAATTTTTGTCGTGATAGACATATCCTGGCGAAGTTTTGTCATGATAGGCCTATTTCAGTTAAAGTTTGATGCAATAGACTTATCACGACAAAAAATGGTAGGGTTATATCAATCCCAGCGAATGTCTATCCCAACGAATGTTTGTCAGGATATACCTATCCCAAGAAAGACTTATCCTGGCAAAATTTGTCAGGATAAACCTATCCGGCAAATTTTTTATCAGGTAGACCTATCCCCTATGTTGCACGGGCACGAATATGGCAACACGGGGAAAAGAAAAATCCCAAAAAATTCGGACATCGGGAGACGACAATTAAAAAATAATAATTTATAATAATACTTATACATATTTAAAAAATAAAATATTGATATTCATTCTCCAATATCCATATATACTAACCCGTGTTCGAAAAGTGTCTTGGCGAAGTTTTGGAGGAAAAAAAAAAAAGGTAACAAAAAAGATTTAAAGTGTGAAATATTAGGGTAATACAAAAATTAACAAAAAAGAATTTTTTGTTGTAAATAGTGGAGCCCACTTACTGTTGGTTTTGAAGACTTTGGTGCATGATGCTTTCCTGCACACTCACGAGAATGGCTACATATTTGCTGGAGCCCACTTACTGTTGGTTTTGAAGACTTTGGTGCATGATGCTTTCCTGCACACTCACGGGAATGGCTACACATTTGCCTATAAAAGACTTCCCTCTTTTGCAAGTGCTTGATAGACCAATCCATCAGAGAAGTGAGAGAGAAATGAAAAGAAGAGAGAAGAAAGAAAAGGAGAGAGAAATTTAAGTACTAGTAAGTGAGTTTCTATTTGAGAGGAAATTCAATCTGTGCAAATGCCACAAGAAAAGATATAATTTCACTATCAATTTTCAGTAGTAATTCCATACTCCAATTATTTTATTTTATAACACGTTATCAGCACGATAGTCTCTCCACTGTTAAATTTTCTCAGCTCAACACTATGTGGTTATTTCTCTTTCTCCTCTCCGTCATATGTCTCCTCTCACTCTACTACTACGACGACATGCAAACCTTCTTTTTTGTGTTCTCACAATTTTTGTGTTGTTTCATCCATGTTTGCTTAATTTATTTCTTTGTAATATAATTTTGAATGGCACGGTTTTATACCCCAATCTGTTGTTTTATGGTGGTGTAATTTTCATTACCCATCGCGTTGTAACACAAATGATCATAATAATATGATGGTGTGATCTTAAAACCCATCTATCATACAGTGGTGCAGTTATATTGCCCACAAAATATAATATGTACTTCCTATATTTTTAGTGGTGGTTTTATCCCCACACTTATTTTTATTTACTGGATGGTGTAGGTTTGTTACCCATAAGTGTGGAGCGGGTTTATCGTCCACACAACTGCTTTTTATTTCTTTTATTTAAAAGTATGGAGCAAGATTAGTGCCCATACAAGCACGTTTACTTTACCGCACATTTACTTTTATTTAAAGTATGGTGCGGGATTAACGTCCATACAGCAAGCAATTTACTTTATGAAATTACTTTACCGCACATTTACTTTCATTCAAAGTATGGTGCGGGTTTATCGTCCATACCAGCAAATTTATAGCACTTTATTTTTATAACCAATTGAAATGAGGGCCTGGAGTTCCTCAAACAATTATAGGGCCTGAAGTTCCTATTAATAAATGGCTTAATGTCCCAGATCTTAATCTGAAATTTTGTGTAAAATATTTTTGGCCTGAAGTTCAAAAATATATTAAGCCTGAAGATTATTGCGAATTCTAATGCATCTCATTCCTCTTTTGAAGATGGCAAATCTGGCTAAACTGGAATTCGCTGCCCTAGAGCTTTCTGGGGACAATTACCTATCATGGGTCCTGGATGCCAAGATTCATCTGCGTGCTAATGGCCTTGGCAAAGCCATTGAAGATGGAAGTGATGCATCACCTGAGGAAAATGCGAAGGCCATGATTTTCCTCCGCCGCCACATTCATGAAGCGCTGAAGAGCGAATATGTGGTGATTGATGAACCATTGGTCCTGGAAAGCCTTGTGTGAGAGATACAATCATCAGAAGACGGTGACTCTCCCAAAAGCTAGATATGAATGGACACACTTGAGATTTCAAGACTTCAAGACAGTGTCCAAGTACAACTCAGCTATGCACAGGATCACCTCCCTTATGAAATTATGTGGTGAAAATATATCTGAGGAAGATATGCTCGAAAAAACTCTGAGTACATTTCATGCCTCAAATGTGCTTCTGCAACAGCAATATAGGCATAGTGGTTTCACAAAGTACTCAGAACTTGTATCTTGCCTCTTGCTAGCTGAGGCAGAACAACGAGCTTTTGTTGAAAAATCACCAATCTCGCCCAACAGGCTAAGCACCACTTCCTGAAATAAATGTTGCATCTCGGGAAGTGAATGCCACATCATCTCGTGGCAGTATCCACAAACGTTGGCGAGGAGGCAAACGTGGCCGATGGCAAGGCAGGAAAAAGATCGTGGTACTCATCCATACGGCTTGGGGCCAAGAAACAATCCACCCATGAATGACAAAAATGTACCCAAAAATAAGGGAAAAACACAAGCAAGCTATGTGCCTAGAAAAGATGAAAGCGCTTGTTATAGATGTGGTGCAAAGGGACATTGGGCGTGTACATGCCGTACGCCGAAGCACTTGGCGGATCTTTATCAAACTTCACTTAAAAACAGAAAAGTGGAGACAAATTATGTTGCACCAGGTCCGCCAGCCATAGACGGCTCATTCAGAAATATCGCGTCGTTTAGACAAGACGCATCTAGATGTTTCCAATTTTGTTACTGAAAGGGGGAATGAAATTTATGGGTCCAACTGGATTAAATTCCTTCATGTACCATTTGTATTATCTGAAGCACTGTTTATTTTCCTTTATGCCTTCAATAAAAGTTGCAATGTTTTGAATGATTGTTGATTCAACTTATTTTATTTGAAGGCATGGATGTAAATTATGGATGCCCCCAAAACAAGAGCTCTAGCAAAGATATTTGTCTTGGAGACAGTGCAACTACTCATACAATCCTTCGAGATCGAAAGTATTTCTCAAAATTGATGCTTACAAAAGTAAAGGTAACAACCATATTAGGACCTACAGACCTGATTGAAGGCTCAGGCATAGCCCAAGTTATGTTACCAAATGGGACAATACCTCCATTCAAGATGCCTTGTATTCATCTAACTCCAGAAATCCCTTGAGTTTCAAAGATATTCGCTTGAATGGTTACCATGTTGAAACGAAGAATGAGAAAAACATGGAATATCTTTGTATTATTTCCAATGATACCCAGAAGCGTATATTGGAAAAACTTTGTGCGCTCTCATCAGGGTTGTACTATACAACCATACAGACAATTGAGGCACATAGTATCATGGACCAGAAGTCCATTGACTCAAATACTTTCAAGCTTTGGCATGACCGGTTGGGTCATCCTGGATCCACCATGATGCGTAGGATCATTACCAACTCTAAAGGACATTCCTTATTGACAAAACATATTATGGTATCAAATGAAAGCTTTTGTCAAGCTTGTTCACAAGGGAAGTTGGTAATCAGACCATCACAACAAAAGGTTGATGTTGAATCCCCATCATTTTTACAGAGAATTCAAGGGGATATTTGTGGGCCTATTCATCCTCCCTGTGGACCATTTCGGTACTTTATGGTCTTGGTGGATGCATCTACCCGATGGTCACATGTTTGCCTTTTGTCCACTCGGAATATGGCATTTGCTAGACTCTTAGCTAGGATAATTAAATTACGAGCCCAATTCCCAGATTATCCCATTAAGTCAATCAGACTGAATAATGCTGGTGAATTTACATCTTAGACTTTTGATGATTACTGCATGTCGTTAGGCATTGACATTGAACATCCTGTTCCCCATGTTCATACTCAAAATGGCTTGGCAGAAGCTTTGATTAAGCGTCTTCAATTGATAGCACGCACATTGCTAATGAGAACAAAGTTGCCAGTTTGGTCGGGGATATGCCATTTTACATGCAGCATCTCTGGTGCGGTTCAGGCCGTCGCCAACAATCAATATTCTCCAATTCAGCTTGTGTTGGGCAATCAACCAAATGTTTCACATTTAAGAGTTTTTGGTTGTGCGGTTTATGTGCGTATTGCACCACCGCAACGTACTAAGATGGGCCCTCAACGCAGATTGGGAATTTATGTTGGCTTTGATTCACCATCTATCATCAGATATTTGGAGCCCCTGACTGGTGATATCTTTAGGGCACGATTCGCGGATTGTCATTTTGATGAGACAATTTTCCCACTATTAGGGGAGAAAAATATGTTCCTAAAGAACAAGGCAAACCCGTTCCTGAAGAACGGCGTGAATTATCATGGGATGTACCCACTTTGTTTCATCTTGATCCTCGTACCGCTCAAAGCGACAACGAAGTGAGAAGGATCGTTCACCTCCAAAGCATTGCACATCAGATGCCAGATGCTTTTAATGATGCATCGAAGGTGATGAAATCACATATCCCAGCTGCAAATGCACCTGCAAGGATTGATGTTCATAATGAAAAAGGCAATGCGCCAGCAACGGCTCATCTGTTGCACGCCTGAAGCGTGGCAGACCACTAGGCTCAAAGGACTCAGTTCCTCGAAAGAGGAAGTTGATGGCCAAAATGAATGTAAATGAAATAAATGGAGAGCCCATAATTCATTATTTAAATCTCCCTCAAGAGGGACGGGTACTTCCTGTGAAGGAAAATGTCTTTGATGAGACACGTGCTCTCTGAAGTGGTAGCTGTACCCGAAAGCCAAGAAATCTCCATAAATTATGCATCCACTAATGAATTGTGGAACAGAAATGAGATAATCATCGATAATATATTTGCATTCTTAGTGGCTACTGAGATCATAAAATTTGATGATGTTGAGCCTTGCTCCATTGATGAATGCACACAGAGACAAGATTGGCCTAAGTGGAAAGATGCAATCCAGGCAGAATTAGACTCTTTGGAAAAAAGGAGTGTTTTTGGACCTATTGTTCCAACCCCACTCAATGTGAACCCTGTAGGTTACAAGTGTGTATTTACAAGAAAGCGCAATGAGCAAAATGAGATTGCAAGGTATAAAGCACGACTTGTTGCGCAAGGTTTTTCACAAAGGCCTGGAATTGATTATGTGGAAACATACTCTCCAGGAGTGGACGCAATTACGTTCCGTTACTTGATAAGCCTAGCGGTTTCAGAAAAACTTGAAATGAGACTTATGGATGTCATTACCGCATATCTGGATGGAGAATTAGATACAGACATATACATGAAAGTCCCAGAAGGACTTAAGCTGCCCGATGCAGCCGGTGATAAACCACGGGCCATGTTCTCAATCAAATTGAGAAGATCATTATTTGGGTTGAAACAATCTGGGCGAATGTGGTATAATCGTCTCAGCAAGTATTTATTGAAGGAAGGATACACAAATGATCTTGTCTGCCCATGTGTGTTTATTAAGAAATCAGAGTTGGATTTGCAATAGTGGCAGTCTATGTTGATGATATGAATCTAATTGGAACTCCTAAAAAGCTCTAAAAGACTGCTGATTATCTCAAACGCGAATTTGAGATGAAAGATCTTGGAAAGACAAGATATTGTCTTAGCTTACAGATTAAGCACAGTGCTGATGGAATTTTGGTGCATCAATCAAATTATACTGAAAAAGTATTAAAGCGGTTTGACATGGATAAAGCACATCCACTTAGCACACCAATGGTCGTTCGGTCGCTTGACACTAAGAAAGATCCATATCGTCCGAAAGGGGATGATGAAATGGTCCTTGGTCCAGAAGTACCATATCTTAGTGCAATAGGTGCTTTAATATATTTAGCACAATGTACCAGACCTGACATAGCATTTTCAGGAAATTTGTTAGCAAGATACAGCTTCTCTCCAACAAGCCGACATTGGACCGGTGTTAAACATATTCTACGTTATCTTCGTGGAACTACAGACATGAGCTTATTCTATTCCAGTGAGTTAACCAATGCCCCGAGTATTGTTGGATATGCCTAATGCAGGATATCTCTCTAATCCACATCAAGGACGCTCACAAACTGGGTATGTGTTTACATGTGGAGGAACTGCAATCTCATGACGATCAACAAAGCAAACGTTGGTAGCCACATCTTCCAATCACTCAAGAAATACTTGCCCTCCATGAAGCCAGTCGTGAATGCGTTTGGTTAAGGTCAATGATTCATTACATTCGAAGCACCTGTGCTTTTCCCTCAACAACGGACACTCCAACCATCCTAAACGAAGACAATGCAGCTTGTATTGCTCAGAATCACAAGAGGGTACATCAAGGGTGACGACCAAGCACATATCACCAAAGTTTTTCTACACACATGAGCTTCAGAAGAATCAAGAAATCAAAGTCAGACAAATCCGTTCAAGCGATAACTTGGCAGATCTCTTCACCAAATCTTTACCTAAGTGCACATTCCAGAAGCTAGTGCATGGCATCGGATTACGACAACTCTGCAAGCAATCAAGTTGGAGCATGCAAAATCAGGGGGAGCATTCAAGAGTCCTCTAACACAGGACATAAGCGCGTTGTACTCTTTTTTCCTTCGACTAGGGTTTTTCCTAGCAAGGTTTTAACGAGGCAACATGTGCGCACTTCACATTACTCTAATGTCCCAAGTAAGGTTGTACTCTTTTTCCTTCGCTTCGGTTTTTTCCCACTGGGTTTTTCCAGGGCAAGGTTTTAATGAGGCAACTAATCTAGGGATATGTGGTCTCCAAAGGGGAGTGTTGTAAATGGTGGAGCCCACTTACTGTTGGTTTTGAAGACTTTGGTGCATGATGCTTTCCTGCACACTCACGAGAATGGCTACACATTTGCTGGAGCCCACTTACTGTTGGTTTTGAAGACTTTGGTGCATGATGCTTTCCTGCACACTCACGGGAATGGCTACATATTTGCCTATCAAAGACTTCCCTCTTTTGCAAGTGCTTGATAGACCAATCCATCAGAGAAGTGAGAGAGAAATGAAAAGAAGAGAGAAGAAAGAAAAGGAGAGAGAAATTTAAGTACTAGTGAGTGAGTTTCTATTTGAGAGGAAATTCAATCTGTGCAAACGCCACAAGAAAAGATATAATTTTACTATCAATTTTCAGTGGTAATTCCATACTCCAATTATTTTATTTTATAACATTTTTTTTGTTGTTGATCAAATAGAAAGTGAAATATTAGGGTAATACAAAAATTTACAATAAACCGATAATTGGTGCTAGTGGTCGAAGCTGGAACCCAAGTTTAGAATTAGGGCTTCCAGTCTCTCTCTCTTCTGATCCTGCACAAACATAGTTATCTTCTTCAATCGTTCGCGATTATAATTAGGGGTTCGCAGATAAAGACAGCGGAATCGCACAATTAGGTTTAGGGCTTGCACATTTGAGAGGCTTGAGGCTTGCGACCGCCGTTAGGTTGAAAGGAAACTCAGGTAAGGTAAGATCTGGTCCTGACAATCAGCTAAAAGAAAAGGAATTTGAAATTCGGAAGTCCTGATATTGGGACATCTGACATTGTATGACGATGCCAAATCCATGGAAGTCGTAATTTTTCTTTGCTGGTTTTCTGCTCGTTTCGTGGTAATATTGTTCAGATGGTGTAGGACTTAGGAGCCTCATATTTCTTATTTGCTTAAGTAATGCTATATTCCTCAATGGTTTCGAATGGTTCAGTAATTTGGTAAAAACCATCCCAACTTTGCAGTAGTTTTTAACCCGATGTATTTTATCATCATTGGCTTGTTTATGAACTACACTTAAATACATTGTCGTTCCTTGGTTTGCTCTGCCACGTTCAATCCTTTGCAAAATAAATGCCTTTCTATCTAATACGTTTAATATTTGCATATTTCAATACAACTAGAAAAAAAATGTCTTACTGAAAGTATGTCTTTGTGAAGGATTGGAGTTGGTTTTCACTTAGCCCAGTTTCATGAAAGTGGAGCTATATGGCAACCTATCCAGGAAAAGGAGCTCCTTCAAATGGGTCTGTCTATGTTTGCAACTTGCCTGAGGGGACTGATGAAAATATGTTGGCTGAATATTTTGGCACCATTGGGTTGTTAAAGGTAGGGAGTTTGACCGGGTATTGTAAGAAGTTGCACTTGCTACTCTTTAACTGACTTTCAACATAAGTTTCTTTGTGCATATGGAATTCTCATCCGTTTTTTCTTGCTTACACTTTTCATTCTTGCTTTCTACTATTTAGAAAGACAAGCGAACAGGTCGACCAAAAATTTGGCTATACCGAGACAAACTGACAAATGAACCTAAGGGAGATGCTACTGTAACATATGAGGATCCACATGCTGCATCAGCAGCCGTTGAATGGTTTAACGACAAGGATTTCCATGGTAATGCCATTGGGGTTTTTATAGCAGAGTCAAAAAGCAAAGATGATCAGACTCATAATCCTGGGGGCGATCCAATTGTTGGCGGTGAGTATGATGGACCCGAGGAAATTGCCCAGGATACAAATGGAGGTGTTGGCGGCGGTAGAGGTCGGGGTGATGCTCCTGGGAAAGCATGGCAACAAGAGGGAGACTGGACATGTCCGAATACAAGGTCTGTGATGTGAGATTGGTGAGCAGCTCTTTCTTGCACTTTTTTGAGCATTTATATTTCTTAAATGTAATCTTTACTCGGTAAATGGCTTCTCATGCCATGTTTTTCTAGCAGCTGTTCCAATGTGAATTTTGCATTTCGTGGTGTGTGCAATCGCTGCGGAAGTGCTCGACCTACTGGTGCTTCTGGTGGTGGCGCAGGGGGTGGTGGTCGTGGCAGGGGTCGTGGACTTGACTCTGGGGGCCGTGGTGGTCCTGTTGGTGCTCCTACAGGTGGACTCTTTGGTCCAAATGATTGGCCTTGCCCAATGTAAGACTGCGTTCGCCTCCCACTCTCAAGGCCTTTTCTATCTCATAGACTCTTGTTACTGTTGTTGTTGTTGTTGTTAAGTTCCAGTCCAATGAAGTGGAATAGTGGGAAATTATTTAATAATTTAGTTCATGAGCAGCTCTGAATTTTTTTTAAAAAAAAAATTGGCTCAGCTGTTTTTACGATAGGTGAAAGTCATGTGAACTTAATTAATAAATTAGGTGACCACAATCTCAGAAGTTTTTCCTCTATAAGATAGTGAAGGATTTTCAGCATCTCTATATTTTGGAAGCATGGTTTCCTCGTTATATTTTAAGGGCTTTTTATTTTATCTTCTTGTACTTTTGAGTTTCTTTACATCTTAACGAATCTTTTATCATATTGCGAGGTTTTGGGAGTTAGGTGCCATCCTGCATCAACCTTAGTTAATTGGTTTTTATGACACATGTAACACCTTGACGTTGTGAGTTGTAACTACTTCATGTAGCATTAGGTTTCATACTTGAAGTCTAAGTTCGATGAGGCTATATGATTGATGCTGTACTGGCCTACTCAATTGTTGATATTCAGATATATAGAAGTTTGCATATTGCATTCATCTTGTAAGCTAATTCTATTGTGCTTGAAAACTAGATAGCAGTACCATATGCATTTTTTATTTGATGTTGGACAAAGATGTTATTTATTTTGTGTCATTAGCTGAGCTGAGTGCATTATTGTTCACACTTTTCGTTTGCTTTTTTGGTTTCAGGTGTGGCAACATCAACTGGGCAAAGCGTACAAAATGCAACATATGCAACACAAATAGACCTGGTCACAATGAAGGTGGTGTAAGGTATTACATGATTATTACTTTAATATATTATCAGTTGCCATTGCCAATGAAGAATAGGAATCTATTGTGTTGGAGACGATGTGATACTAAAATAACATAAACATACCTATGCACAGTCTTCTCCTGTTATGGTTGTTATGTACCTATGTTCATACCTAAATGTGTCAACCCTTCCCTTCCCCTCACACCCACAATCTTAAACGGAAAAAATATACATAAGTATTTGAATAATAACCTGTATATGTGAAGAACATACATCGTGTTGTCTTCTCCTTGTAAACAAAGTTAATTGGTCCACGAAGTACCTGTTCCTGTTTTACACGCTATAGGGATCCACGTTTTTCCCCTGCTACTCTTTTTTCTCAGACTATCATATTTCCCCCCAGCTGCAGAATTAGATACACATTGGTGGTGGTTAAGCAAGAAGACAATATGCTGTTTTTTCCTGTTTTCTTAGGTTACCTCTACTGCTATTAGAAATATTTTTTTTGGTCTGTACTTTACTTAGCATTCTTTTGTGACATTTCTAGAGATTATACTGCTTTGCCTTACTTGTATTTGACAGAGGGGGACGTGGTGGGGGTTACAAAGAACTTGATGAAGAAGAACTAGAGGAAATCAAGCGACGTCGGCGGGAGGCAGAAGAAGTAAGATTTATTTACATAGATAGCATTTGTTCAAGTTTCATATATTTTTGTTCTGGTTTAGCAGAAATTTTGTGCCATTCTCAGGATGATGGCGAGATGTATGATGAGTTTGGCAACCTTAAGAAAAAATTTCGCGCTAAAACACAACAAACTGAAACTGGACGAGCTCTTCCAGGTGCTGGACGTGCTGGATGGGAGGTGGAGGAAATAGGTACTTGTGCATTTTTTGGCATGGTTATCCGTAATGTTTAAGTATGTTGTAATTGATTTAATATTTTAGATTTAAAATCCCTAATTATTGAGGTTATATACCTAGGAGTTAATTAACCCATTCTCCGACATGATTGTCCCTTTTTCCATTTCATAAAATCATAGCACTAAAAAATCTCTGTTCAGCCTGAAGTTTATTTTAGGAACTTTACCTGAATGGTTGTTGCCATTCTGTTTTAGTCAAATAAGTGATTGACTTTGTTCAAAATAATGATATGGCAGGTGTAATTGACAGAGATGGCAGGGAGAGAAATAGAGAGAGAGGAAGGGAACGTGATGATAGACCGAGCAGCAAGAACAGAGAAAGAGATGACAGGGATAGGCGTCGCAGTAGAAGCAGAGAAAGGGAAAGGGATAGGGGGAGGGATAGACCTCGAGATTATGATTATGATTATGATCGGGACCGAAACAGGCACCGTTACTGAAGGTTATGGGATAGAGTTTTGGTTCTCTTATGCAAGTAGGTCGGACTGCATTCGTGTTGAACTATGTTTTACTTGGCATTTTAAGCTATTCGGATGGAATATGGGTCTCCACCACTTTCTTCAAACTGTGATATGCGCCTGCATGTAAAATTTGTTTTCCGTACGTTGGCATTATTCAAATTTTGCTTTCAACATTTTCCTTTTTAAGTTATGAATATTAATTTGTCACAATGGAATGGGTTATTTTCGAAATTGCATGGTTGAGTGTTTTTTGTTTCGAAATCCTATTTTTTAAGTTTCAACAAAGGATGGATATAGGCCAATGGGGTCTAGCTAGTGGAAAATAGCCGTTCCATGACACATTGGTAGTGTATGTGAGAAAACCCCTCCCCAATATCAATTGTGTGAAAAAAAACAAACAAACAAATAAAGGATTGATATTCATTTAGATCAACAGCCTAGTCTTTCTTCATTATTTCAACAAAAGGTAGAAACAGAAGTACAACAATGCACAGCTCTAATCCACTACCTAAATGATATAACACTTGTGATTTCACCTTCGGCCTTTTTAATTTTGTATTCTTAAATTGCCAAACCCCATCCGCAACTATTAACTATTTAGCTGCTTAATTAATGTTGATTCTCTCAGTTTGATACCTTGCTAGTTTTTGTTTGTTTACTACAAATTATGCTTTGCTTCTTAACCTGATGCGGCTAATACAAAATATAATAACATCTATAACAACACCGAGAGAGACAGAATAACTTATTGTTCCTTCATTTGCTGCTATCTCTCTCTCTCTCTGTCTGCTGCTGGCTGGGCCCCTTCTTCACATGTCTGAAATCTGATTGTCCTTAATTATAATAAGTCCTAAACCGCAGGCAACTTGAACTTGCATGTATGACAAAGGAATAACAATTTAACTATTCCATGAGAGCAACCTTCTTGACTTGCTGAATTTGTCGGCCTATAAAAAGACAAAATCTCCACGTTATCTTTATCTTTCTATTTGTTGAACCAACATTTATTTTCTGGATTAATCGAATGAACGAAAACTTGTGTAAGTTCTTTCTTTCTTTGTTTTTATTTGTTTTTGTTCAAAAACAGAGTTCTCACTTCTTAAATAAGAACCCAAAGCAAAACAACTTCTCATTTTCATTGGGAATGTGTTCCTTCCTTCCTTGATGTCCATACCATGACATCTTATTGGTGGGACATCAAATCCTCAATTGCAGAGAAAAAATCTACTCTCTCTCCCTCTCTCTCTCTCTTCTTTTTTAATCTTTTGGGACAGAACGGAAGTCCTCTTGTTTCAACACGGTTCACTGATTAAATTAAAGGATTGCTAATGAGTCATGATGCTCCTCCTAAAGGTCAAAAACTTGTACCCTTTATTAATAGGGTCACTGCTACGCGTGTACGAACATTTTCCTTTTCCCCTTGTCTTGTGCCAGCAGCACATTAGCTTTCGGCATTCTCTCGCGGTCTGTGACGCAGATAGAGGTTGTTGAATTCATTCAATGCAAAACAGCTATGTCACAACTCTCTGATTTTCAAATCCACATTAATGGTCAGCAAACATTCTTTGTGAATGAGGTATGGAAACTGCAGCTTTGTTATACTTCTTTCAATGTAATCAAACAATCTCTTAAAAAGTTTCCAACACACTTTTGCAGGAGATTTTATCAACATATTCAGGAAGGTTGAAGAAGATCATCAAGCATGAAAGGAGAAGGACCCAGATCAAGAATTCCGGGATTGAAATCGATGACTTCCCTGGAGGCCCTGATGGGTTCGAGTTGATTTCTCGATTCTGTTACAACAATGGAAGAATCACAACCACAGTTTCAAATGTGTCCCTCCTCCACTGCTGTGCAGTCTACCTTGGTATGACTGAGAAGCTCTCAACTTGCAATCTATTGCAGCAAACACAAGTCTTTCTTGATGGACTTTTTGAGTGGTCATGGAAAGACATACTCGTCTGCCTCAAGAGCTGCGGCTCATTCTGCAACTATGCAGATTCATCTGGTCTGCTAGAGAAACTCATTTGTGCTCTGTTGGCTAAGATTGCTCAAAATTCAGATATAAGCAGCCTCATTGCCGGGTCGTCTTCTACGTCCTCTTCTCCAGAAACTGCATCTGGGTTTAGACCCTCTTCCTCATATAAGAACACCCCTGAATCAATCAAGCCAAGCTCATCAAGCAGAACCTGGTGGTTTGATGATGTGGCCATTTTACCACCAAAGATCATTGAAAAACTCTTCCAGAGTTTGGTTGCTTATGGAGCTGATAACAACAGCTTGATCCTCACAAGATTTCTCCTTCATTACCTGAAAGTTTCAGCTCAGAGAAAAGCTAATTATAATCATACATCAGCGGCGGTGAATTCAAAATGTGAGTTTGGTGGTCTTGCGGACACAGCTGTTCATGGGGTCATTTTGGTTGGGAGAAAAACGTTTTCCTGCAGAGCGCTGTTTTGGGTATTGAGGATTGTGTCTGGCTTTGGACTGAGTAAAGAGTACAGGCTTGGTTTGGAAAGATTGATAGGTGGAATGCTTGATGAAGCAACATTGGATGACTTGCTAGTGTCTGGGCATGACAGGGGTGTTTTTGATGTCAATCTTGTGATAAGATTGATAAGAGTGTTTGTTAAAAGTGATGGAGTATCAGTGCAGAAGTTGAAGATAGCCGGGAGATTGATTGATAAGTACTTGGGTGAAATATCCCCTGATCAGAATCTCAAGATTTCTAAATTTTTGGGAGTTGCAGAGAGTTTACCTGATTCTGCCAGGGATTGCTTTGATGGGGCCTACAGAGCGATTGATATCTATCTTGAGGTGAGCATGCCATACCTCTCCCTTCTTTTATTTCCCTTTTCTTTTGCTCCATCATGACAAAATAATTGAAAGCTTTTGAAAAAAGTGAACTTAACAATTCCTCTTTCTTATTTCCTTGTTTTTTTTTTTCTGTTTCTGGGTAGAGAAGTTGCATTAATTAGCATTCTGTTTCCAAATTTTCTATCATGAAGGAAGAAACTTAGTTGATAATCTGGAAAATTCGGTTCATAGTTCCTGCAGAGAGTGTGCCTTTTTGTTTCTTCTTCTTTTTTTGGGTCAAACAATCTGCCTGTTTCTGTCTCTCAAGAGATAAGGATGCATTCTAATATTTGGAATGTGGCTAGGCTATACAAAGTATAGGTAACCCTATCCTTTATCAATCCCTCCCTCTGTTTCAAAATGGGGATGTCATTGTCCAATAAACTGAGAGTGGCAAAAGGAAATGAAAAAAAGATAGAAAGCCTCCATGGCCAGATGGGGGAAAGGAGAAAAGGCACAAAAGAATGATGGGCATCCTTTACTATTACTTGAAGAATGGGGAACCCAATATCATAATCTGTTGATGGGAAAGGGGGATTGTTGCTATTAGGAATTAATATTAGTATTCACATGATTTATGGCCCATATGTTTTGGCTGGCATGCACATTTCAATTAATTTCTGTGAATGTGATTTTTGTTGAGAGTCCCACGTTGAAAAGTTAAGGGATTTAACCTGAGTTTATAAGGAGTTGGGCTACTCTCCCTATTGCCAATTGGTTTTTGGTTTTAAGGTGGAAGCTCAACTTCCTTCGTGTTATCAAAGCAAGACTTCACGTGTTAAGTCCTAAGACCACGTGTGCTCCTACGTCACCCAATATATGCTGTCATTACTCAAGCTGTGTTTTTTACTTTTATGCTTTCTAAAGCCGAAAAAAGATGATTAGAAAAGAAAGCACTTGACATGATTTCAGAAACTCATGTTTAATGTAGTTGATTACTAACAGTTAATTTTTGAATTGAATATGTGGTGGGCAGTCTCATCCTAGTCTTTCATTTGAGGAGCGGTCAAGATTATGCAGATGCCTAAACTATGAAAAGCTGAGCCTTGGAGCATGTAAAGAGCTTGCCAAGAATCCGAAAATCCCACCAAGGGTTGCCATGCAAGCCCTTATGTCTCAACAATCCAAAATAACGCCACCAGCACCAAAACCAAAACAACAATGTGTAAATTATGAAATGGAGGATGATGAAGAGAGCTTAGCAGAAGAAGGGAGGATGGAAGAAACACTAAACTTGCAGAGGATGCAATGGAGGGTGGTGGAGTTAGAGAAACTGTGCAGGCAAATGAAGGGGCAGATGTCAAGGATGGTGAAGCATGGTCATGTTTTCGCTACCTCAACTCATACTAGACCTCTGCCTAGACTTTGTTGATTCATCAATTTTTCTTCTAGGAGCTCCATTAAAAAAATACGGTTAAATATTATTGTAAAAGATTGTTATTATTTGCAGTGCGTATTCTCTCCTCCTTTTGTTTTTCCTTGGAGATGAAATGTAATTGGGGGATTGCTTGTAATTATTTCATCAATAACACAATGAGATATAATTTAATTTTGCAAGTCAGAAACTAAAAGGAGCTACAACTATAGTTCCCACTTTTGTCAGTTCATCAATAATATATTATCGCTTATGAAGGAAAAAGAGAGAGATAATGAGATTCTTGTATATATGATATATTCCAGGAAGGGAAAAGTAGGGGTGGCATTTTATACCGAAAAATCGCAAAAACCAACAGATGATTTACCGCAATGAAACCGCAATCGCGGTAAACCGAACCGCATTTGCGGTATTTAGAACCGAACCGTATTTGCGGTTGCGGTTGCGGTATTTGATTTTCAAAACTTGCGGTTACCGCAAACCGCGAATATATTTTAAATAATATTGTCTATATTATATTGTATGTAAAATATATTTCATACAACATATTTCATACAATATTTTCTACAACTTGTGCAAAAGAGGATGAGATTGATGATGAGGTTGCACAAATTGGTGATAATGTTGATGTCACATTTCAACTAGTGCAAAAGATGAGAGGATGAGATTGATGATGAGGTTGCATAAATAAGTAATTAGTTTATTTATGCTCATGTTATTTATGCTTCTTCTTACAATAAAATGTACTAAACTTATGTTGTTTTATTTGTAGATAGCATTGGTGCTCAAACAATATAACTGTAAAACCAGGCCCTAGGCTCTAAAAGCCTACAAAGGGGGTGAAGTAGGCTAGAGGTCAAAGACCTACCAAATTAAATTTTAAGCTCAGCTAAGAATGAATAAGCGGAAACGTAAACACATGCACAACCATGATGTTCAATAACTTAGCATATGCAGTGAGTTAAAGGAACTGAAGCTCATGAACTTGGATTGATAAGACAACACCACGAATTAAAACAAACAGCAACCCTTGTGATTTTGGATCAATACAGGTACAACGCGTATTGATCCACGTTAGTGTGCTGAAGTCATTTGAACAGAATGCAGCAAGTACAATAATGGCAATATGAATATAAACATACACAAAGAGTTGTTGACCCAGAAACCCAATAAGGGGAAAAAGCTGGGGGCACCAAGCCAGGAGAGATCCACTATGCTCATTAAGAAATACAAGAAAAAGAAGGAAGACTTAGCTCAATCTATCACCTATAGGCAGCTTCAATCACCCTTACAGCAAGCACCAATTCCTTTATCTCTTAGCAGCACATCATCTCAAGAGCACCAAGCTCAAGTTGCATATGTATGAAGTGAGTTATGGTTTCACATATTCATCTATCTCAATCACAAAGTATGATTGAGCTAGACAAATGAAACCTAAGTGTTGTGATGATTAAACTAGAAGTAATGAACTTGAAGCATATAGTTTAAATCAACATAACAACAATGAAACAATAAACTCAACCGAAATCAATGTGAATGTACTTGGAGGAAATTAATGTGTATGCAATCATACTCATACTCTCAAGTAATTAACAATGGCTGAGACAATAAAATAGTTTTTGAATGCTCAATAGCAAATATAAAATGTTTCAAAAACATAGAACCGGTTCTGCATCAAAGATGCAGATTTTCTATTTTCACATGACTAGCATGAGTGGTTCTTGAGGAACTTAGAAATGGTTTTTCAAAGGATAAGAAATGAGAAGCAAAAACCGTTTCAAACACAAGTCCTCACACTTCTCCATCCAAGAGAGATAGAATATATAGACTAATTGAACAAGACAAGGATGAAAAGGAACAACACACGGTGGACTGCTCAATGATAAAACAAAGTTAAACCAAGCTCATGTAACCGTTGTGAGTAAAAACATCCACAAGGAATAAAAGAATATCTCTCTTGAAACCAGTTTCAAGAAGGGATAAAAGAAATAAAACAAGTCAACAACTTGATGAGTTTTGGGACAAGGAGCCGCATGTTTCTTAGAAGTAGAGAAAGTTTATCTTACATGCTTTTAATAAAATAAGTCATCAATGTTGATGAGTTTTGGAATAAGGAATAAAAAGGGCCAAGTTGATGTAATGAATGAGTATAACACCAAAGCCAACCACATATAAAAAGTTTCAAAGGTGAAGAAGGATTTGAACATTCGGTGGACTCTTCCAAAGAGAGTAAGGAGGAAACTCATAATTAAATGCAACCCATGGCCGTAAGTGGCTATTGAAAAGAAGAATCAATAATAACATAAATCCCTCACTTTTAAAAAGGTGGAGACAAGAAAACATTTTGTAAGGAGAAAGAGTATGAGTTATTTAAATAAACAAAAGCATGCTCCCTACAGTATATTATAACAAAATATATTATGTCTCCACACACAAATTAACCAATCTCCACACACACACCCTCGTTAGGCTAAGGAGGAAACAATCAAAAAGGTAAAAAGAAGGAAATCTGCCAACAGCTTGAAAACGGACGCAGCATGGATTAATACTTTCATAGAAAGTATTAATACAACTGAAAACGGGCAGCATGCAGGAATGTACGTTGGATCAATCCAAGTGAATATGAATTAATCCATGTGAACAATGCAAATGATTTTACCTTTGAACTGCAACGAGGAGACATGGAAGCCCTTCAACCCACACCGATTCTAACCTAGAATCTAATTAATATTACAAGGGTTTGTTGGTTTAAGAGAAGAGCCAAAATACAATATTGGTTCAAATAAGAACCTTACAATATAACGGGGTTATTCAAATCCACTCACCACCACCAACACTTGAGTTTGTAACTTTAGTTTGTAACATTGGTGCATTGCATTTTCCTTTTAGTTTGTAACTTTAATTAACTTTGAATTGGATTTTCTTTTGAGTTGTAACTTTAATTCATTTTGCATTGCATTTTCCTTTTGGTTTGTAACTTTAAAGAATTCGCGGTTACCCGAACCGCAACCACCCCTAGGGAAAAGGGCCGAGAACTTGGCAATATTAGCAAGTTGTGACTAGTGTTGT